>JABXWE010006426.1:0-48548 GCA_014611495.1 Limonius californicus | reverse complement strand
TAGTTGGTGTATCTCTTTGGCTTGTTTGCTTCAGTGGAATTATGTACGGCTTGGTTAATTTTTAAATGTTTCTACAGCGTTGTTGATGTGGTGGGGCAGGATAGCTGGTCGTTCATTGATATTTTAAACAAGTTCCAGTGTATTGGGCCGTTTATTAGTTTCGGAGTTTTAGGATAATATTGGGGAGAGTAGGTAAGGTCGACAACTACTGGTAAATGATCAGAATCGAGCTCTGTTAAGACAGTATGTTGAATTGGCATGGTTAAGTTCTTATGTACTATTATGTCTAATATATTAGGCATGTGATCTGCTCTGTATGGGAAGTAGGTGTGTCCGTGGGTGCCGAAATTTGTAATGCGATCTGAGACGCGAAATTATTAAGTTGAGCACCGTTTGGGTTTGCTGTTAGAAGGTACACTCGTTGAAGTCTCATAGGCCACAGTTTTTAATATTTCAAACATAGAAACTAAAAGTGTAAAATAAAGTTTAAATACCTATTTTCGTAACTCCATAAGCTTCTACTTTGCATGGACTTCAATCTGATGACTTCTACTTTGCACACGAATTTCAGAAATGACTGGTTTTTAACACGTCACAAGATAGTGGATATTTACGCAATAAACAGCTTTATAAGTACATCTAATAATATACAGGGTGTTGTAATTAGCATAACCCCGTACTTTATATGTCTTACAAATAATTTATTGTCTTAGTAATTAATACGAATTTCAACGAAATAAGGCAGGAAATAATCAACAGACTGTTTAGATGTCCGCAATATATAATTTCGAAACGGATATTAGCTATATCTTGTTTCTAATACTCAGATAACATTCCTTTTAGGTTGAAGACATATTAGTTTTATGTCGATCTGTAATATTCAGACATTTCTTATAGATTCAGAACCAAATATTAATTTCGAGGATGGTTCATCAATAGAAGGCATTGCCCGCTTTTTTCCTAGTAACGTCAGTTCTTGACATTAATATATACCAAGTTATAGTTACAGGTGCCTATTTTCTTGTCTATAGAAGTTATACATTTAATATTACTGTGGGGCTGGTGATTTTGTTGAAATATGAGACAAGGGCTATATGGGGATATAATACCTTTATAATAATGTTGGGTGATTCTACCCTGTCATATCAAGTAATTAAGGATTGGTGCCGGAATTTCAAATTAGGCAGGAAGCCATGCCAATATGCACCAGGTGCTGGACCAGCATAAACTGTTGTCATACAAGAAAATGCTGATTTGGTCCATGATATGCTACTGAGTGAAGTCTAAGCACGATGGATTCCGAAAATATTATCACCTGATCAAAAGCGGGCCAGTTTTTTCACTGCTGCGAGCAATTTGAGATTAATGAACACGGATTTGGATGGATTTATGGAAAGATATCTAGCTGTAGATGAAACCTGGGTTCGTCACTTTGAACCAGAGTCAAAACGGCAGAGTATGGAAGGGCGGCATCGTAGTTCCCCGCCCTCACGCAAATTTCATATGACCTCATCACCCGGAAAGATAATGGCAACAATGTTTTGGGATTCTGAGAGAGTTGTTCTTGTTGATTATTTACCACGTGGTTGCACAATAACGGGAGACTATTAAGCAAAACGCATACCAAAGTTTCGCGAGGTTATAAAGCAAAAAATCGTGGTTAATTTAAACGCGGCGTTCTGTTCCACCAAGATAACGCTCTCGCTCACAAGAACTGTGTTTCTATGGCTGCTATCCACAATGCTGCATTTGTAATTTTAGAACAACCCGCATATTCTGACCCTCAGTGACTTTTACCCATAACCCAAATTAGGGAATCATCCTTGGGGAACTCGTTTTTCAGACGATGAAGAAGTGATGGCTACTGTGAATGCGCGGTTTGCAGTGTAGGACAAAGAGTTATTTTGTAAAGGCATTTAAGCTCTACATCATTGTTATACTAAGTGTGTTAACCTTTTAGGGGATTCTGTTGAGAAATAAAGTTGTTTCAAATTCTATATTAGGGACAATATATGATGAACCACCCTTAGTTACGTTTTTTATCATTTTGTCTTTTGTTTTCAATTTTCTCTATAAGACAAAATTATTTTCAGGTGTAAAATCAAGGATTATATCTATAATCATTAAAATTAGTTATAATAAAACAAAGTAGACGTAAAAAATCTAGGCGTAAACACATTACCCCGCCTGGAAGTATAATTATTGATATTGGAATTAAAATAAAAAGTATGATATTAAGTATCTCATAAAAATTTACAGGATAAGCTGACATATTGAAGCAAAAATACCTAGAACAAATTCGGCGAAGCACTTTGAAATCCAAAATGGATTATTTGCAGCAATATCCCTACAATACAAGACAAATTGATATTTTAATTATCATACAATCAGTTTCAATTTCCATTTTTTTGAATTAGATTTTAAGAGATGCAAAAAACTTGGAAACTATTTAATTTTAAATTATATTTTTAAAATGGTATTTACATAGTGTTTATAATATTATATTAGCAAAATTAGGTATTTAATTACAAATAATCTTCCTCCGACTCATTTGATGAAGGGGGTGTGGGCACATTCACTCTTTCTTTGATACGAAACATAACAATTAGCACACGATAAACCGCAACCAATTACATATTCAATGCGCCCAAAATAACTCGGATCACCTCCATTGAATCACAGGTCAATTCCCATTTTAACCAAGCTATGTTTTGGTAACATTTTTGGTACTTTCATAAGACCTTCTTATTTTCTTTGTTTGTGCAAAAAAATGATAAAAAAGATACTTTTTAGACGCAGTGCATATAAAATGAGGCTACAACCTTTTTATTACCTTAAAATACTTTGTAAGACCATCGTTGCGGTCTGCATAGTTAGAAGATTCTGAAATTGAAATACAAAGGGGACCTGTTCTGCCTCATCTGCAAATGTGACTTGTATCATTAGGCCTGGTTCGTCTGGAGTGTAGCCATTGATCCCGGCCTGATGTATTATTATAGTTGGTATCAGCCTTTGTCTACTAGTGAGGCGCACTACAATTTTTTCTTTTTTTCATCAAATGTTAATGTTTCTGCAAAACCAGGAAAAAACAATGAAACACATTATTGGCAGCCAATTCAGCCATTTTAATTTTTCTTTATTCTCTTGATACTCAGGCCAATGGTGTAGCAGATTTGTGTCTGTAAATAAAATGGTTATGAGTGTTTTGATAACCTTTTTGGGTTAAAAATGTACGTACCTAACATAGTGCCCCACGTTACAAATACTATGTCAGTATAGTATAAACAAATGTCAATGATGACTTGTTAGCAACACTCTAGTACTTTGGTACTTGTTACTAGTTTTAGGTTAGGAAACGGAGACCACCTGTTCTTGTTGCCAATTAGTTAACACAACAATTCTTTTAATAATGTTATTGATTAGCTTGAAAAATTTCGTGTGTGAATTTTAATTTTTAAAAATGTATATGTTTCTTATCTTCAGACAAAATATAATTCAACTTTTGAAATTCATATTACTTGAACTTACTCAACATCAAGACTGAACCGATTTAATACGGATTTTAATCAGTTTTCCAAACTATGAAGTCAGTTTGTTTAATAAAATTTTCAATTGTTCCAGTACACTTACATTTGGACAGTGAATATTGAACATACTAAAATCAAATGGACCAGATTTTATTAACATGTTTAAAAATTATCATATTATATCTAAATGCACTGTTTATACCGAATGGAACACCAGGAAATAATTCTACTACTACTACTAAAAGTACTAAAAGTATACGAATTAAAAATTGTTAGAATTTTTTTATTACTTGAAACTCCCAATTTGTGTACGTCTCCAGTCTGTTTCAGTTGAAAACCAGGAAATTCAATAAATTTAATTTATTTTTGTATATAATTACAACTTCTCCAGAAGGTTTCTGATAAACGTGAGAAATTTGTTTTAAAATTGGTAAATATTCAGAAAATAATTTTGGATCTCTATCTCATTTATATTCATCATCCAAACCCATTTTGTATTAAATATATGCAAGTGGTGATTTGAAGTTATTAATAATTGATCTGGATGTTTTATAGAGCACAAGTCAATATCTAAAGAAACCGGTTCGTCTTGTTTCTTAGTTGTAGTACTTATTGGTAATTTGCTATATATATTTGGAGTCCCATACAAAAACTTAATTGCAACGACATCCTCTTGAGTAATGTTGATTCCACTTGAAAAATAAGGATACATTAAAGCTGATTTAACTCCAGAATGTTTAACTCCCAAACTATGACCAATTTCATGTTTATAACATTACTGTATATAAACTAATTTAATCATTAGGAGGGTAATCGAAACCCAAACACCAATTTTCTGATTACCTATCAAAATGTATTTCTTGGCAACTATCTCTTCCAGTTGGAAAAATACATGAGCTAGTATTTTTCCTTGTTCATCAAAGTAATCAGAACAAGTTCCATTCATACAACGAGCATTATATTACTATGCTGAAATGGTTTATTAGAAAACGAAATAATGATATCTGGTTTTGTTGGATTGTATATGAATGTTAATGTAGATACACTTTGCCATGTATCAAATGCTCTCTGATCTACTTGTCTCTGTTGCTAAACTAAAATACCATTTTAAATGTGTTTTATGGCATTTCGCTGTGTGAAATCTAAAACGAATAGGATCATCTTTAACACTACAACGAGGAGTATTCATTAATTTTAAAGTTTCTCCTATTCTCCATCTGCAGGTAAATCAAAAAATTCTTGAAATTTAATTAATCCGGAAGACACGTCATCTGTAATGGCACCGTCGTCTATATATCTGTATTTTAATAAATATTCTTTTACATCGACTTCCGAGCAAACTAAACTATATAAAGATATAGTAGTCTCCATTATCAACATAATAATTTTTTTGCTCTGCTGGATATCTCTCCACATTCACTTCTTTTAATCTTTTCAGGCAGTTTATCAATCGAATATACATTTCTAAAATTCGGAATCTTTAATTTTTTTATGTATTGTCTAATATCTTTGTCTGATAGAGCATGTATAATTAAATTTTCAACTTGCTTCCCTGATAGAACTAGCTGTACATCTATCTTGTTTTTCATTCCATCAATTATTTTATTTGCATTGCCATCCCATAAAGAAGGAAATATCATATAATGTTGTATGTCTGTTTTTAAATTTGTTTTGGATTCAATTTAATCTTTTCTCCAGAATCTTTAACCCAAGCATTCTTCAATTTCTGTTTTTGATAAGCATACAGATTTAATTCCATGTAACAATTACGTTATAATCCCGAGTAGCCCACTTGTAAGAGGGCTAGGCTCGCAATGCGAAGTCCTAGGTTCGAACCTTGGAATAGGCAGAAATTTTTCTGTAATTCCTAAGGTCGGTATCGAGCTCGGTAATCTATTCGACGTTGGGTTACAATTAACGGCGCTTCTCCTAACCACTGGCTGACCAGGAGAAGTAACAAGGCCACACACAATATCATACAAACAATTAACACAAATAGTGAAAATGGATAGAGCGAATGTAGTTGAGGGGGGCGGGAGCAGCGTGATGCAAGTCCAAGGGGGACCCATCACCTTCAATTAATCCCGAATGTATGAATGGCAACCTCGACACCGTAAGGTAAAAGAGGAATTGATAAAGAAGAAATTGCATTATCAGTCTATAGATATCATCAAGTAGCTGAATTTCTAAATATTCATGTAGATTGATAATAAATATAAAAATAATTACTATCGAAATCTACATACTTACTTAATTCTTTTTTCATTTTATTAAAGAGGCTAATACAGTTGAGATTATAATTAAGTTCCACAACTATTTCACAGCATGGATGTTTTCTTATCACTTTATTTATTTGTTTTTGCTTCTTAACTCTTTAACTTCTTATAACGTAATAATCATACGATTCTGGATCATTTGTTTCCAATATAGTAAATGTATGTAATAATTATCTGTTTATTGGTTTTCAAATATTCTATTTGTCTTTGACTTTTATATTCCCCTATTTTTCTAATTTCATAAACCCAATCCTGAAATGTTTCTGCTAGACGCATTTTAGAATTCAATACTAACTTATAAAGATCACATTCATTAATAAATACACATACATTATCTGGATGAAGAGGAGCAAAACTCTCCTTTAAAATCCCCATAATGTTTGCGATATTTTAGTGGGATGCGTTCTCTAATCACTTCTCTAGTATTTTATATCCTAATATTTCTGCTACATCCTATCCTTTATACCATATAGATTATCATTTTCATCCTTTGTATAAAATACTTTGTTATTATTGAAAATGAAATTATTGCTACAAGATTTAACGGTCATCTTTTACTTAAGAAAAGATTACCTCAATAGTTAGCATTTTGGTAAGTAAAAAGGTTGTCTATTTACTAGTACGCTAGTGTGGAAAGTGGAAAACGGAAAGTGGAAACGGCGTAGGGTTACTCAAAGGTTAAGCAAGAAAGATGACAAAAGAATAGCAAAAATGATCTTGGACGATAGCTTAAATAAACATAAATACCTAATATGATTTATTGTATTATGGGCATTATATTTAGGTTCAAGTTGTAAATAATTTTCTAATTAATTACAGGACAACAAGATGTTCGGCCTATAGCTAAAATGACTTAAGTATTTTTAAACTCAATTGCAATATACTTAGTTATTCACAACAGTATGTGCAACTGTCATCAACTACACTGCTTGTCTTTTAACAAGGATTTACAAGTATATTGCTGTTAACTTTTAAAACTTGTTATTGAGCATGTAACCGAAAACCAACCACTATAGGGCGCTTTAAAGATATGCAGCTATAAGGTGCACTTGCAAGTTAGTCAAAAGTCGGCTTTTTTGGTTGCGATAACGTTAACTATTTAGAATAACTATTTTTCAACTTTAAGTTGGACCACAGAGCAGTATATTGTATAAATATAGTGCTCTTTGGTTGGACGTAACGGATACTCTAGTTTTAGTAACCACTACGGATGCACGAAGGAGGCCTTTAAGTTACCCCGGGTAGGTCATCTCACCGCTTAAGAAATGATTACATTGTGGATAGTCACGGTTAACTTTGGCTATGCGGGAATGTTTTGGAACAAGTTATTAATAAGATTCCGCTGAACATACTACCTAATATGATATACATGCATGATGCTTATTTTGCCCCTAATGTGAGAGAGTGGTTGGAGAAACACTTCCCAAACAGATGGATTTGTCGCGGCGGTTCCATTTTATCGCCCGCGAGATCACCCTATATTAATCTTTTAGACTTTTTGTTTGGGGCTTTATTAAAGAAAACCTTTTTGCAATGCCATCGAACGCTGACGAAGGAAGTTAGAAACATAATCAACGCGGCAGTATTAGAAATTACACCCGAAATACTAGAGCGACTAATGTAAACGATACTACGAAGATTGGAATTATGTTTACAAGCAGACGATTTTGAATTCAAACAATTGCGGTCGTAAAACGTCCTCCCCCCCCCCCTACTAACTTTTGAACGACTTGATATTTCTTCACAAAATTTTATGTTCTTTAATAGGAGGCTAAATACTACTTTTTAGTACATATTTAAATTTTCTAACTTTCAAAATAGCTGCTAGGCGCCATCTTGAACTATTTTTTTAAATGGCAATGGAGGTCGAGTGACACCTCATTTGAAAGGTATTTTAATTCTGCGTCTGATACTTGAGTTTCAACAAAATGACAGATGATTGAAAATTACAGGTTTATGGAAAAAACTAAGAATTAAAGCAAAAACGGTATGCTTTCGAAATGTCCACTATTGAAAAATGAAGAAGAATGAAGAAGAAAATTGTAAAACACAACAAAAATTGAATAGTATTACTATTTTAATAAATGTTCGAAGTGTGTTCCTTGAACTTCTTGGCAACAGAAAAACCTATTTAAAATCTCTTCCCGTACTTTCTGGAAAGTTTCAACTCCGATATTTGCACAAGCCTCTGTTATTTTACGTCGTAAACCCAAAAGGGAATCGGGTTGTGTTTGAAAAACTTTCGATTTATATACCCCCACAAAAAAAGTCCAACGAAGTCAGGCCAGGGGATCACGGAGTGCGTTCTGTTAGACCACAACGACCAATCCATCGTCGAGGATACGTTGCATCGAGATAATTGCGAACTTGTCTGCTAAAATGCGGAGGAGCGCCATCGTGCTGGAATATGATATCGATGTCAAATTCGTTTGGATTATTTTCAGCAATCTCTACTATTAACGGATGAATAATGTTTTCCAGCATGTTGAAGTACAATTCCCCAGGAAGGTTTCCGTCGATAAATAAGGGACCTACGATATGGTCGCCAAGTATTCCTATCCACACATTCAATTTTTGCTGAAATTGGGTGTGACCCAAAGACACCGAAAGACAGGGGGATTTTCATTGCATCAATATCTTACATTCTGTCTGTTAATAAACCCATTTAAAAAAAATTGCATTCGTCACTAAAACATATTGCGAAGATAGGATGGGTATCTTGCAATGGTTTGGGTCGTCATGTCACACAATTCAATGCGTCTATCCGGATCATCTTCAATCAGCTGGTGTAAAATCTTCATTTTGTATGGATAGAACTTATGGCGATACATCACATATCGCAGCTACATGTGAAGTTGATTGCTGAGAATGTACTACCATTTTACCGACTATCTGAATTTGTTTGTCTTCTGAAATTTGTACGCTTCCAGTGTTTTGCACAAGTTCTCTTAAGTACGTCCTCGAAATAGGAGGGTCGGGAAAACGTTCATTAAATATTCTTTCGGCTTCGTGAAAGTTTCGATTGGCTTGAGCAAAAATAAAAACTGCTTCAGTTTTTTCCTGCAAAGTTCGAACATTCGCCATAATTATTGTTAGTATCACCGGTTTTAACACTCAATATTCAAACGTGAGCAAACACAATAACTGAATTAAAGTGACGGAACCGAAAGACTAATTATTTCAATTGTTTTACTTCTGTTGTTTCGCCTCCTACATATTTTTAGCGTGTGCTTCATATCCGAGACGTATAATTTGGAAGTCTGTCATGTGTTTTGAATTTATAAAATTGTCCTAATATTTAGAAATATACTGTACTCAAAGAGGCATTTACCCATTGCCATTTAAAAAAATATTTTAAGATGGCGCCTAGCAGGTATTTTGAAAGTTAGAAAATTTAAATATGTACTAAAAAATAGTATTTGGTCTCCTATTAAAGAACATAAAATTTTGTGAAGAAATATCCAAGTCGTTCAAAAGTTAGTAGGGGGGGAGGACATTTTACTACCGCATTGTATAAGTAGTTAATTACCGTGCACAGTAACAACACCTGTTGGGGTGCAGTGTTAGCAAATGTATGTTTCTTTTAAATGGCCCTTGAGAACAGAGTATCATTTCAGTATTAAGATTTTCGACTAAGAATTTTATCGGTTGCATAGCGGAGCACTGCGGACGCCGGTCAAATGGTATTCGTAGTCCAGCACAATCCGCGCTGGTTAGTACTTGGTTGGGTAGATCAATATAGTGGTACATGCAATCGGTCGTGCTTCGGAGGGTACGTAAAACCGTCGGTCCCGGTTATCACACGAACATCTTTGAGAATCGTAAACCATGTAGTGGAACTTCTCTTCTCTGTTCGACGGGGCAGATTAGCCTACTGCCCGTGCAAAGAGGGCTCATAGAATCTATTTCATTGGTAGGTAGTTAACAGACCATTGACCTGTACACCGAACAAGATGAAGAAGACTAAGAATTTTCCGAAGAACATAGCCACTTGTAGCTTTTTAGTTAATTTATACACACCCAGTATTAGGCTACCATCTGAGGCAATTATTTCGCTTTGGGGAACTTGGCTTGAAGCAGCTAATTGTGATAAACCTTATGAAAATTATCGTACTAATATGTAACAATTTTCTTTGCAAGTAGTCAACAGTTTTGACAGTTGGGCATCCACGGCAATAAAAAAATAGAAAAAGTTGTATTTACTAATCCCAACATGCGGAGCAAATTAGTTTAAATAGTTATTCATTTCCCTATACTAATTTAAATTACCAGAGCTCAGGAACCACTAGGGTGAAACCCTAGAAAAAAATAGAAATCGTTAGAAAATGAAGTACACATTTTGCATTTTATGTGCATATTTTGTCTGCAAATTTTAACTATTCTTAGTGCATACAAATTACACTAAAAATTAATTGTATTAAATTAGGTAAAATACGGAAAAACTATTGAAAGCTAAAACATCTCAAGATATGCATACTGGAACATTATACATAATATACGCAAAAGGTGTAATTTAAAAGCGTATAATCATGAATTGTCCTAAGCCGTAGTTATAATTATCGTCAAACGCTTGACATAGTTCGATATTCGTGCCTGTAATTTGAACTTCAGTAAACTATTCGAGGATTAATCGAATCTCTTGGTACTTTAATAGACAATTTTGTTAAACACTGACCCACTTTCCACTTGTAAATAGATATGCAATCGAATTACAACACTAAACACGCTGTACTGTTCGAGATTAATTGAACTGTATTAGCGTAGTATGTACACAGTTATGTAATTACGGTAAGTGTTCCCCCCAATTAATGGAACTATTAATGGATAAGGTTGTTACGAGATCAATCAGTCGATTTACTGAAGTGACGTGCGTCGCGTGGTTTGGTTGTGTCGTATTTTCATCATTTTAAAACCATCGCGCATTCAGATTTCATCTTCAACATTCAAATTATTGTCAAGCCTCGTTCAGTTGGACCGCACAGAAGAGTTAGTGACACTCGTAATATTTCCAAATTTAAACACGGCTGGAGTAAAAACATTTCCACTGCACGGGAAAAATATTTACATTTACATTTACTCATTTTGCTTGAATTAAATAGTACTTACAGCGTGACAATTTTAACTTGAATAAATACACATTAATTATTAGAAACGGCATTCAACGCATAAAATGTTTTTTTTAAGTATACTGTCCATCATTTTGATTATAACATTCATGAACGTTTAATACAGGGAATACACAAACGTTGTTTATTATGACCTGAATAAATTTTGATATTAACAATCACTGTACATGTAGGGATACTTTTCTGTATTACTTGAATTCTTGTTATTTGGAGACTTATCATACCTAAAGATTTAAATTAGGGATTTGGTAATATTGCGAGTAACATGATAGGTACATCATATTCCAAATTCTCATGTTCAGAGAATTAACAAATTCTGTTCTACGAAATGATTCTTTTTCTGTAATGAAACTGAATCGTTAAGCTTTATGACCATAGACTGGGAATACGAAGAAAAAATATGCTTAAGAAACAACATAGCAATTGAAATGAAAATTCGCCCATCAGTTTCATCCAAAAGTAATTGAGTGATAGGGATTCAAATTTTGTTTTCAAGGAGTATGAACACTGTATTTCAATGAGTTTTTCAAATTCAGAGACGAGCAACATTTTAGGTTTCTTGTTTCCGCTAACGAAAGGATTTTGTACCCAGTCAGTGTCTTGGTTGGTCTCCAAAGTATTCAGACAGAGATTTGGTGAGTTCCATTAAGTGCTCACAGATGTTCTTCTGCACTTTAGAATCGATTTCTAATATATTTTGGGAGACGAACTAATTTACGATGGGGTAACATTATTCGAAGTTGTCCTTCATACATGCCATCCAAAACTGAGAATTTGGCTTTCAGAGATGATACTTTGTCACTCACTATCAAAGTGATAGTAGTTTTCCATGCAAAGATGTACTATCTTCGTTGAATTTTCCGAAGATGTCGGCCAGGTATGCGCATCTGGTGAACCAAGTTTCGTCGGGCAACAGTCGGACCTGTTTTACGGACGCAGAAAATTTCTTCCCTGTTATAGACAAATGACAAAAAAACCTGTTCAAAACTTTACCTCTTGAAAGTCGCTTCATTTCTGTGTGAAAAAGGAACGATTGCTGGTGGCTTCCTATGTCGGCGCATACTTTCTTGAAGGGTTTTGTCTGCCATGGAAGAGACTTCAAATAATTGACAATTTTTACAGCCTCATTAAACATTTTCTTTAAGTCTGATGGAATTTTCTTCGCTACTGGTACAATTTGGTACTATTTTTTATCCTTGACACAGAACCTTTCAAATTTCCCATCATCGCTGTATACCTCAATACATTTGCTCCATTTGAGAACGTGTTTACTCATGGAACCATCGGTGACTAAAAAGTTCTTCCCCAATTGTATTGGTGCCCAAAGGTGTGCATACAAACATATCTTCTTCAACAGACTTTTCGAACGGATACCTCACGAAAACAAGCAAAATCGCTAGTCGGGCGACGTCTGTACTCCTCTCTTCGCTGAGGGTGCCTTCGCAAGCTTAATAAATGCTCTTAATTTATTCTAAAAGTTTGCGAATATTCCTTCGCTGCTCAGTTACCTCAAAATGGTTGCCCTTACTCGTGCATTAAGGGCAAAGCTTTATGCAGCCTTCCAACACCTGACCAAGAAAAGATTTTTCCAGGTGTTTAGCGGAACACCCGTGGAGCTTTCACGGAACACCAGGATTCCGCGGAACGCACTTTGGCCACCGCTGGATTAGAGGACCAAATACAAATTGGGGAAAACCAAAGTGGTTCTGTGGCTGGAAGATCCTGCGTAGACAACATCTTCACGCTGTCAGGTGATACAAAAGAGATTAGCAAAGAATAGAGAGACGAATATTATTTTTGTGGATTTGGAGAAAGCGTATGACACGGTTCCTATATCCAGATGGTTTGAAATTCTCAAGAACTACGGTTTGCCTCAGCAGTAGACCCGATTGCTGATATTTATAGCGACCGGCACAGTATAATCAAAATGGGACAAAGAATATCGCCAGATTGCTTATCCTCAACTTTATTCAATTATTGTTTAAAATATACCTAAATGAAACGTTGAAAGAATGGTAGGTCAATGCAGCAGAATGGGAATAAATATAGAAGGAAACTACTTCTATACTTTACTTTTTACCGATGATTAAGTAATGAAATCGCAACAGATGAAGATGACGTAAATTACACGACCAGGAAGTTGCGCGATACTTTTAGCAAATGGAACTTAAAGAGAAATTACAAGTAGAGTTATGCAATCCAAAAAAGTGACACAGAAACTGAACAGAAAAAGACTATACAACACGATAGGGATAAGCATACTCACATACGGTGCGGAGACGTGGTGGATGACAAAAAAAAATAAAGAGATCATTCACCAACAGAGGTAGACTCTTTGCGAGGGAGCTGTAAGACTAGCCGACTACAGCACGTAATGGATCAGGAAATAAGGCAAAACATGAAAATGGAAAAAGAAATAACAAAGCATATCAAAGAAGAAATGCAAAATTGATATGGCCACATCAGAAGGATGCAACCACACAGAAAATTTGGAGACCCTGGGAATGACAAAAAAGAAATCGGCTCCCTGAAGCTGGAGCGACGTAGTAAATGAGGCAATGAAACGTCAAGATCTGCAGGAAGGAGACTGGTAGGAAAAAGACTATTGCTATATAAGCTGTTTAAAACCTTTCTCGATGTATATGTTATGATCAACATACATTGTTTAAATAACATTCGCATAACTGTAAATGTTATGGAAGTTCAGCTGGTAATAACTTTTGAAGTAGGTATTGTTAACCGATAAAGATAAAAGAGCAAATTTTTGTGTGTTATTGCCTGACACCACAGACAGATTGATTTGTTGTAATATGTAACGAGTTGAAGTTTTTGGTTTATTTTATATTGTTTCTCTAAATCCTGCTACTGTTTCTAAAGTATGTACCGATGGTCCTCCGCTACCACTTCTTCGTCTTTCGCAGAACATTCTGACACATTGACCTACGATTGCTTGAAACAATTTCTAATCAATCATGTCTTGGAAATGTATTTTGGAAATTCCGATTGGTATTGGTATCGCAAACCATATTTATCATAAAAGGTAAAAATTGATTAAACTGTGGTTATTGGCATAAAAGTTATAAACTTTTCTTTAAACCAGTATGTGTGAAAAATTAAAGGCGAGCGGTTTGAACAGAGGGCAGACCATACATTTTAAACATTGAAAGGTATTGCTGCAAAAGGTATTATAGAATGACTCCGAAATATCTATGACACGTAATCTCCCATGCATGTAATTATTGTTTCTGTTGCTACAGCTGAAGAGATTCTGCATGTTATCTTCATTATTGTCCAAATTGTCCGCAAGATGGGTGTCGAGAAACCTTACTAGATTCTACAAGCAAAAACTAGTGGGAAGTTATACCGAAAATCCTGCCCCACTGAACAGTAATAAGCCAATTTTTTGTAGCGTGCATTTGTAACTGGAATTCAGGAACCAAATAAGAATTCATACAATGGAATCATACAGAGAACTAAATTTTATTACTACCATATTAGGGCAAAAGAAAGGCTTAACGTTTTTTGAATGCTAGTAGAATTCTTTTAATGGCTTACTCGAAGCCAAAAGCCACAATCACTGCAGCATATTACCTGTCATAAATTAAAATGTAGATCGAGCACTTAGGAGGAACTATTAATAGCTAAACCCCATTACAAAAATAAAAAGTGTCCATACATCCAGCCATGTTTAAACTAAACATTGAACTTATATATATATATATAAAATATGCTCCAGCCGCATTACATATACATCGTCTTGATTTCGGGGGGATAACTAAAGGAATACCTATGTATATTTAACGAGCACAAAGCAATGACATAACGACTACAGAGAATTAGTTTATTAAACACCTGTTGCAAAATATACGCTTCTGTCCTAGCTAGACAAGTTAGCGCAACAATAGAATTAAACCCAGGATGACTTCAGGAAAGGAGAATCCTGTTCAGAGTGCATTTTTGCATATGCGCAAATTGCTGAAAAACTTAGAAAATACCTGGCTACGTATATAACGTTTAATAATTATCAAAAAGCCTTTGGCGGAGTAAATAGAAACAAACAAACATATTGTTAAGGAAAGGTATTTTACATCTAGTCCAAATAATATAAAGCCCCTGTGACGAAAATAAGTTTAATGTAGAAATGCCACAACAAGTAAAAAATAGCAAGACTGCAACAATTAACTGTGGAGCGCTACAAGTTTGTTCACTGTCACTTTGCAATGTTAACATCATGACATTGTTCAAGATTCAAAAAATTCATTTTATATTAAAGATCTACAAAAATGAAACGATTGCAAAGGTGAGCTGTAAAATGCAGTATTTCATTTTGCTGTTTTTTGCCCTACTTTGTTGAAATTTATTTTAATTATAAGTCAAAATAATATTAATAAGTTCAGATACCATGCCGTACCATAAATAGTAGGACAGGACTATTATTGCCGGAAAGCATATGCAGGGGTAGCCTATAGAGTGTAGATTTTTGATACATAGTAATATATCAGAGAAAATTATAGACAAAACAAGCTCATTCGATGTAATTTTTAAAACAAAAAGGTTTTCAGTATCTTATTCAATGCAAACGGTAAGACTGGTGATTTCTTAAAATCAGATATTAACAAATTATATTGTGTACAGTGTAATTGTGTATATACAGGCGCCACAAATAGAAATTTTGATATATGATAAAAATAACACATACGCTTCTATACAAATATTATGCAAAAAACTCGTTAGATCACAACCGTGCTTTAATATCAAATAACATTTTTACATTTCTCTGGTGATAGACGTACTTTAGATATACTTGAAGCTTTTTTTATATGTTCAAAAGACATACCTCTAATAAATGATCAAGCTCAGCTCCTAAATACACCGTTATTTTAAGTTTTGGAATAGAAGGCTAAATGTCACCGAGTTCAAAACCAACATCCAGTTTACTGTTTTCTGTTCTAACGCATACACTATTTTGTGACTATGGCTATACAAGTATTCTAAAAACATTCATGCGTTATGTCTAAAAACAATTCTTTTTGTGTAATCACAGAAAAAAATCACGTATAGCAACAGGAGTGGTAATTACTGCCTGCAAATAAAATGTGTTTTTTTACGTCAAAATCGGAGCTGAAAAGTTCATTGTGAACTTACCTTACATTAGCTGTTTCAACCTAACCTCACTTTTCGCGTCTGTGCCGTTTGTGGTCGTTTACATGGATTTTTTAGCTCTCTGTGGACTTTTAGCCTGCAGTTTAAATGTACGTAAGTACAGTACAGTTTATGTTTTAATAATTTTAACTAAAACAGAATCTTTGTTTACGGAACATCAATGTCGCTGTCTATAATCTTTACCTGTTGGCTGTTTGTGTTTGGTAACGTAACTCCTTCAAATAAAATGGTTTTGCTACAGGAACATAATATTTTTATAACTGAATCCTATTTTCGGAACGGTCGTCGAGTTGATAGAGTATGACAGTACTCAGTTCATGTTTGTTTTGAAATGTTTCGCCAGGAATTTCCAAACCTTGTGTTACCTTATAACACTTTCCGTTGTTCTCTATATCACTGGGTTGCAGTTTTTCGTGAAACTGGATCTCTTTCTCGAAAAGAAGGCAGCGGTTATCCTCAGACAAGAACGGCAGACGTAATTGTAAAGGTAAGGCAGATTATGGTAGATGCCCTTCAAACCTTTTTACGCTATTTGTCTCAACAATTTCAGTTGTGTGCTGGTACTTACCAAAAAATATTAAAAAAAATATCCACTTGTATCCCTACCGTTTGCAGTCTGAACAACTTTTACACAAAGCTGATTATCCTCAGCGTGTCGAATATCCTCAATGACGACTTATTGGACGAAACTGTTTCACGGACGAGGCCTGGTTTTATTTAGGTAAGTACATGAATGCGCAAAACATGTGTTTATGGAGTTCGGAGAAGCCTAATTTTAAGGTAGAGACACCTCTTCATCCTCAAAAAATAAAAGTGTGGGCGGCGTCAAGGTGTAGAATAGTTGGTGCCCATACTTTTTTAAGGTGAAAGTAAGACAGAAAAGTATATTAAATACACTTTTCTGTCTTACTTAAAACAAATTTTGTTGAAAAAACACGAAGATTTTTTTTCAGGCTCTTTGACTGCTGAAAGGTATCGAGAAGAGATTTTACGGTCCCTTTTCGAAGCTTTGGTATTTTCCAACAAGACGGGACCATTGAGCGTACAACATATGGTACCTTAAATATGATAGGAGCATTTTCCGACAGATAGATTATTAGTCGAAATACACCAATACCTTATCCTGCCTGATCCTGCGACCTCACGCCACGCGATTTATTCCTGTGGCAGTATTTAAAGAACTCCATTTTCTAGCAGCCAATACATTACCTGAATGAATTGCAACACAAAATATTGGAAGAAATTAATGAAATTAATAACAATCCGTATATTTTTAAAAATGTCAGCAGTGGGATTGTGCGAATAGTTCGAGCGTGCTTGAGTGAAGGCGGTGAACATTTCTATTATTTGTTATTAATTCTTTGTTCATTGCAATTAATTGCAATTTAATTACCTATTATCATTTGATGGAAATTTATGGTTTATTAAAGCTTTTTTTAAATGCTTTCTAGTGAAATCTGTTTATAGAAGTAGGGTTATGTACGTTTTGTGATATGCTCACAATGAACTTTTCAACGCCGACTTTGCCGTCAAATTAAAAAACACGTGTTTTAACTTTTGGCAGTTAGCTGTAATCCGGCCGAGGAATTTACATTATCAAGAATCCAGAAGCGATCATATAAAGCAGTGACATGCGTTTATGCTAATTTACCATGTAGCAGTCTTTTAGTTTATTTTATTAGTATACCCTTTTTTTAAATCAGTATTAATAGTTCTTTTATATAGCCCTATCAGTTTATTTATTGTTATTTAATAGAAATAATTCCTTCTAAATATAAAACAGTTAATATTTAAGCATCGGAATAAGTAACTGGCGCGATTGTGAGCTAGAGTTCAGTATGGATTTCTACGCTAAAATAATGTCTGGAATTCAATTCCCAGTACCGGAATATTGGATTTTTAATAGCCAATCAGTAAGGTATTCCCCTAGTAAATCTTCTCTGAAGTGGTAGTGTTTACACATCCGTGGTTCGGGAGTTCACGTTAAGCTGTGGGTCCTGTATGTCTGTGGTACTTTAAAACGCGCAACACAAGCGTAGGAGAGAAGATCGCTACGTCTCGTAAAAGACAAAGCACTCGCAGAAGAAACACGTACTCGGTTTGGTTTATAATATTTATATTGTTTTATTACAACACGGCATACTTTTAAGGTTTTTGCGGTAAAAAGATCTTATTTAAGTTAAACCAATATCATTTTTTAACAACATATATATAGTGCTGTCGCAAAATGTCCTCTACTCCTACTAACATTTGAACGACTATTTCTTCACAAAATTGTGTGCTCTAATGAGAGGCTAAATACTACTCATTAGCCCATATTTAAATTTTATAACTTTAAAAATGGCGGCTAGGCGCCATCTTGAACTATTTTTTTAAATGGCAATGGGGGCCGAGTGAAACGTCATTTGAAAGATATTTTAATTCTGTGTCTGATCCTTGAGTTTCACAAAAAGATATTCATCCAGAAAAATATGACAGATGATTGAAAATAAGTTTATGGAAAAAACTAAGAATTAAAGCCAAAAAGGTATGCTTTGGAAATGTTCACCATTGAAGAATGAAGAAGAAGAAGACAATTCTAAAACACAATAATACTTATTTTATACAACAAAAACTTAATAGTAATACTATTTTAATAAATGTTCAAAGTGTGCCCCTTGAACTTCTTGGCAATAGAAAAACCTATTTAATATTTCTCCCGTTTAATATTTCTGAAAAGTTTCAGTTCCGATGCTGGCACAAGCCTCTGTTATTTTAGGTCTTAAACCCAAAAGGGAATCGGGTTCTGTTTGAATAACTTTCGATTTCAGATACACCACAAAAAAAGTCCAACGGAGTCAGGTCAGGGGACCGTGGAGGTCATTCTGTTGAACCACGACGACCAATCCATCGTCGAGGATACGTTGCATCGAGATAATTGCGAACTTGTCTGCTAAAATGCGGAGGAGCGCCATCGTGCTGGAATATGATATCCATGTTAAATTCGTTTGGATTATTTTCAGCAATCTCAACTATTAACGGATGGATGAGGTCTTTCAGCATGTTCAAGTACAATTCCCCAGTAAGGTTTCCGTCGATAAATAAGGGACCTACGATATGGTCGCCAAGTATTCCTATCCACACATTCAATTTTTGCTGAAATTGCGTGTGACACCGGAAAACATGAGGATTTTCATCGCACCAATATCTTACATTTTGTCTGTTAACAAACCCATTTAAAAAAAATGTACATGCGTCACTAAAACAGATATTGCAATGGTTTGGGTCATGCCCTCACAAAATTCAATGCGTCTATCCGGATCATCTTCAATCAACTGGTGTAAAATCTTCATTTTGTATGGATGGAACTTATGCCGATTCAAAAACTTTATGACAGTGGTCACCGATACATCACACATCGTAGCTACATGTGAACTTGGTTGCTGAGAATGTACACCATTTTACCGACTATCTAAATTAGTTTGTCTTCTGAAATTGCGGGTCGTTCAGGGTTTTTCCTGTTTTGCACACTTCCAGTGTTAATAAATTTTTGCACAAGTTCTCTTAAATAAGTCCTCGAAATAGGACGGTTACAAAATTTAAATGTGAGCTAAATAGTAGTATTTAGCCGCCCTTTAAAGCACACAAAATTCTGTGAAGAAATATCAAATCATTCAAAAGTTAGTAGGGTTGGGGGGGAATTTTAGGACAGCATTGCATATATCGTCTTTTTGACATTTAAGACATTAAATTGAATAAACTAGAACCCTACACAATTTATGAAATATTAAAGACTATTCAGAAACGTAATTTAGTATATATTTATTTAGTGCAAATACTTAAATATTACAGTTTGTTAGTTTTCTGTTCCTTACATTTACAAAAAAAATAATAATCTAACCAACTGATAGGCTATGTATTTATGTATATACATATAGTGTTTGTTTAGCTTATAATTTATAACAACGTGGCTACATGACTGCGTAAAAAAAAATTATCTGTATATAAGTCAAAATATATTTGCTTGCTTGCTTTGAAAGAGCGAGATCTAGGACGCTGTTTTCCAAGCATCTCTATGCACTTAGGCCACATTTGACCCATTGTACACCCTAACTAAGAATTTTGCCTATCTGGGGTAATTCCAACTCCAGTAGTGATTTTTAACGTGTCACATATCGCAGTGGCACGGGACCTACGGCTTTACTTCTTATCCGACAGAAGGCGCATTTTCAGATTTTGCCCCGCTAGAAAAATCTCGCCGACCTTGGCCAGGTTCGATCCCGCGTCCCTCGGATCTAAAGACAAACGCGCTAAGCACTAGACCACCGAAGCCGGCCAAAATATATTTAGTGGTACAATATAAATTGTTAGTTTCTGTTTAAGGAATATTTTGGTTACAAAAGAAATAACAAAACTTTTGGAGTTTTTTGTATTTGTAATATTATTACAGAAAGCAGAACATATATACCGTATATATCGGCGAATAAGACGACCCCGGAAAACACAAACAAGCAAAAAATCCGGAGTCATCTCATAAGCCAGATACAAAAAGAATAGCTTAGTTCCTTTGATAAATATTTGGTCATTATTCATTCAAAATCTGCTTGATTCCTTCTTTGCTATGTTGATGGTCAAAATTTTACCCTTGCTTCAAAACTTATTTATAAATTTTACTTAATAATTGCTTGCAAAATTGACGTAATGTTCTAAGATGGAAAATAGCCGTCCTATACGGATACGAGTTAAATGTATGACATATAGCTGAAATTAGGGTGTCGCCTTATACGCTGGTCGTCTTATACGCCGGTCGCCTGAACTGTTGGTCGCCTTATAAGCTGGTAGTTTATATGCCGGCGCTTTATATGTCGGTATATGTAATATTTTAGATCTGCTGTGTAGGAATAAGACATCTGTTATAATGATTTAAAATTTTTCCGGAGTTATTCTGTAAGACCCTCGCCAGGGATTTTGTTACTGTAAATCCGTAAAAATATTTGAAACGAAATAAGGGCTACTATTTTGAAATTAACTTTGTGCTTCTATCATCTATTTATCAGTTCATGCTTTCCTTTGTCTTGGTTATCTTTTGCCGTTTTGATTGCGCCTCTGGTTATTATCATCATATATTATCATTTTGGTTTGTAATGCATGTTTTATGTATTGCTGAATCCGTTCTAGACGACACAATAAATATAATAAATTAGAGCCGTATTGTCGAACAAATTACTGACATATTTAGTAAAATCTACTGTAAAACTGTATATGTTAGAGCAATTTCCAAGAAGAGGTCATTACATTGATTTAATCGAAATTTCCTGTCGAAGATTTAGAAGTTCACGATGTTGTACTAAATTTATGCAGAACCTTCCTTAGACATTTACATTAAGGAGTGGCGGAAATAGTTAGCATTGATTTAAAATTTTACGTTTTAACACCTTTCTTGTTTTAAAATAATTCAGATAAAAGAATTGTATTTGCTATAATAGGGGACATAAAATTGTGGAAACCTCAAGCATGCATATGGTGCCAGGTGACGTTTTATACTTTGTATGCGAAGTGTTTGTCAATACGACATTTTCATTCTGTATTTCAATGCAAAACTTTAGGGGTTTCCTTAAAGCGAAATGTAAAATGTGTGACTGAACTACGAGTTTATTTTGTAATTCTATTAATTACGGTGTAGTGGAGGCGCCAGGAAAAGATATTAAAACCTATCCGAATTTAATATAAAAGTATAGTAACGGCCGTTTAATGTTTCATCCTCAGAGCTTTTGATATTTGAAATGTTTCATGATAATGCTGCTATTGTGCTTATAAATCTAACAAAGACTGATACCGATGTCTATAATTGTTTCCCACGGAGTCGCGTATTATTGTGCCAAAAACTCGAGTAATCTTCAAAGAATTTTTTGGGGTACAAAAGTGATTAGGAAGTATAGCAATTCATGAAAGGAAACTGGGAGAAGAGCAATATTAATATAACAAGAAGCTTAAAATTATCAATTTCCGAGCGCATGTTAAGTCTCGCAGAAATAATTTCGTGCATCAATGAATGTAATCCTTTGTAATGGAAATACAAGTCTACGATCCAAGAAAATTGGAAATATTTGTTTGTAGAGTTTGATTGATGCTTTCTTTTTACCAACTTATTTTACTAGGTAGTATTTTCGGACGTCGAAATCGCCAACAGCTCAGCAAATACTTAAAATGTAAAAGGGTAACCAGAGGAAAGAAATAACGGAGTTAAAATACGCCAGGGAATAAGGCATTTTACGATTGCCGAAGAAGCTTTTCGGTATCTCAGATGTATTGGCTGTAATGGTGTTTGCCTTGTCTGTCAATGTGTAGCCCGAGGTGCTACTATCGCAGTGCATTAGAAGTACCTATCCATATGTTTGAGTTCTGGACCCAGGAAAATAACTTGGCGGTTTATTGGGCCACATTCGAGATTACGTTGTCAAAGAACTTTTAGCCTCCGGCGAAATAGGTTTCAAATTCCTTTAACTTTTTAAACTGTGCATTAAGAAGATTTCGTATTTACGCTTGTATTTTTATGTTTATTCTTATAGGAATATCTTGAATACAAAGAATGCTATGAAATAACATTCGATCGTTATTTCAATGTGTTCTTGATTTATGTAAAATCAGCGAATCTTTATTGAAACACCATACATTTCTGTGGAACGTGCAAAAACGGCGTTGTCAGGGAATAGAAATCAGGATCGGATTCTGCTGCCGTTTGCCATAAACGTTTCATTTAAGTTTCAATCATATGTATGTAAATTGAAATATAGGATTATTATTTAGAAGTAACTAGTAAAATTAGTATTTCGTCGATTTCTAAGAAAAAGCACGGAAACTTAAATTGAATAAAATTTAGTTGTGTCTATTTGTGTCATACGTTATTTTCACATGTAAATCTATCCATCTTCTGCAATTTTTATGTATGTAAATATGTTTATTAACTTTGACTTTTTAAAAATGAACACAAGATTAAGATCTTACGATCTGGAATTTCTAATCAGAAGGCTATCTATGGAATATGATATGTGGGGCCTACAAGTCAGTTTAATGAAGGTCGAATATCCAGTGGTGAATGCCGAAACGAAATATGAAATATTAATAAATGACGACGTTACAATCAAGCGAGTAGGAAAGTTTAAATATTTAGGGCCATCATAGACAACAGGAGATTAGGGATCGAGAAAATTAAAAAGTGAATTCAGGAATGATCAAAAGTTATAGGCTGCTGGAACTCTTTATGGTATTATTATATATTATGGTATTTGGAATAATAACAAAAAAAAGGCTGGGGGAAGTTTTGGTTGAATCTGTGTTATGCTATGGCCCTGAAGTCTGGCCAGTGCATGAAACAATGAAATATCGACTTAACGCAGTAGAAATGGATTATCTACGTAGAAGTGCGCAAGTATCAAGACACGAACGTATTCCGAAAGAGGAAATTAGACGGCGCATGAACGCAAGAGAAACAGTAGTCGATAGAATAGAAACAAAACGTCTTTAATGGTTCGGTTAATTGATGGGATGCCTGACAATTAATGGTCCCCGCCAGGAAAGAAGAAAAGAATAAAACTTCACAGGCCTTGGCATGAAGGAATTAGAAGCGCTGTGGAGGAGCGTAACGTCGAAGATGAAGATGCACTAGATAGAGAGGCTTAGCCAAAGGGAACGGAGAAGCGGCGTTTAGCTGCAATATAATGGATTATATTTGCACTATTATATTGTACATTATTTAACCCAAAATATAATATAACTTTGACAAATTGAATGTGGTTCATATTAATATACAGAATAAAAGTTTGAGCTTAATTAATGTTTTATCATGTTAGAACATGGCGAAAAAACTAGAACCCGTGCAGAAAAGTTTCAACAGCTCATAAGGTCCATTTTTTGATATAGGTACGCCACTTCAATAATCTTCCATCGTTTCCTATTTGATACTACTTGCGTTCAGCTTAGCCCGGCCGTTAGTTTTATATCGTCTTCTTCTTAGTCGTTTGAACGCATATGGTTATTGTTGCAGGATTTTCCTGTTCCACCTATTTTTTTCTCCTCTTGATTAGTATCCCGTATATTTTAATTCAAAGATGCTGCTGTTTTTGCTATGTCTGTTACTTTTGTTCTCTCTGATATATTCGTTGGCTTTTCAGTCCTGTAAGGATAATCCTGAATATCTAATAATTAGAGCTCCCGACAAGCTTGAAAAATTTGATAATGTAAGTCATTTGTGTAAAAGGGTTCGACTAAAAGTTCTCAATGAGTAGAACATTGGATGTACCATTATCAGTCTACATGTTGGCAATATTACAACAGCTTCGGATAATAAGATAATCGACGATATTGTTACGCCGGCCGGTAGGGGAACATACACTTAACGTTAAACCCAAACAGTAAATAATAATAGATAATAAATAAATTCTAGATATGTTTGGCAATAAAACTCCGTGGTAATCAATTCTATTGGGAAATGGTGTATAGTGGGTTGCAGCACAAGATTTATATCTGCTACATGCTAATGCTAGGTCATCGAGCCCAAGCCATCATCGACGTTTTATCCAAAAACCGAGCGTTCTGCCAACAGAGCTACCGCCACAGTTGGCATTAAATAGACAACAAAATACATTGCTACACTGTCATGTAAGGCAACGCGATATTCAAACTTCCCCATCAGCTATGCAAGTAGTACACAGAACATGCATTGCAAATACGTGTGTGGACTTTTATAAAGGCGTTAAATATCACTTTCATAAAGTTTATTAGAAGTTGATCATGACTGCTATCTTCAATTTTATGAAATAAATTAGAAACTGTAAGGATAACGTGAATTGCATTGATACATTTCCGGAAGACGAACCATTTTGGTCACAGTAATCGAAGCAACTGTTGCTTTCTGTAATAAGACACTCAATGCTGGATCCAGCATTCCCAACAGTAAATGTGGTGATGGACTTAATTAACCATCAAGTTTTGAGGTCATCGTTAACTGAACACATTTTATGAGGGAATATATTTTCAATAAGGCGAAGAACTTCCTCATTGTGGAGCATACGTTTGGCAATACCGTCATATAATTTTTTGTAACGATTTTTATTGTGTTATAAGTAATATATTTCAATGCTGCGAACTGAATATTGTTTGGTAGTGAATATAGTTTAACAAAATAACGGCATTTCTCATTTTGGAATAAATGCGTTACAATACCCTCACAAAGTTTTCGAGCGATTTAATATTTGCGTTAAGGGTAATATTTGTCAATGCAGCAGTAATTGGCATTTCTTGTAAGTGCGCGTGGTTCGAAAAGTATGGAACGAATCTTCCCGATCTTGGAATAAACGTAACGATAGCATACCTATTTATACTAGCAGTAATATTTGCCAATGCTACTGGATATTGTCTGTGAGTGCATACCGTTCCAAAAGGATGTGGCGATTCCGGAGTTTGGAATAAACGTTCGGCAATACTTCTGTACACTCTTTCTTAGCTATTTAGTATTTGGATTAGCAGTAATATTTATTAATGCAACGGTACTTGATATACATTGTCAGCGCACATGATTCCAGAAAAAGAATGGAGTAGTTACCGATTTTGGTATAAGACATTCGGCAATACTTCCATACAATCTTTCTTCAGGATTTACTATTTGCCAATGTATGGGAATTACATACTGACTTTGAGTTAATATTACATAATCTTCCTTAACGATTTTTTTGCGTTATAAGTGATATATCTCAATGTTGCGGTAGTGTGAATGAATGAAAAAAAAAAGTATTGTTGATAGTGATATTTGTCAATGCAACGAATATACCCTCTAAGCGTATATGGTTTCAAACGAATGGTTACTGATTTTGGAATAAACGTTCTGCAATATCTTTATAAACTGCTGGACAAAATTATCACATCACAAAAAAAATGTTCTGAAAACAAAATTTTTCATAGATATTATAAGAGTGTTAGGGCATCGCAATAGTAATAAGGACTATTATAAAGGATTAGTGGAAATTTATTGCGTATTTGAAGAAAAACAGGAAATCTTTACAACTATCGTAAAATCTGAACAATAATAAACAACAAACTTGAAACAAAAACACAAAGAAAACTGTGCAAACATGATTTTAATAGCGTGTCATGCCTCCTCTTGCTCTCACTATTTCATTGAGCCTTCTAGGCATTGACCGAATCACATATGTCTCCCCATACCATTATGGAGCCTCCTCCAAAGGCGACCTGTGGAACCATGTTGCATTCAAAATAACGTTCTCCTCTGCGTCTCCATACTCTTTGGCGCCCATCTGGCGAATGTAGAGCGACATGGGACTCTTCTGTAAAAAGAACATGCCCCCATTCTTTCATTGTCCAGTGGGCATGTTCTCTGGCAAATCTTAATCTGACAGCTTTGTGAGCCCTGGTGAGAAGAGGTCCTGTGGCAGGTCGTCTGGCAGCCATGTTACCTTCCTTTAGCCTTCTTCTGATAGTTCGTGACGATACTGCTGCATTCCGTGCCCTTTGTAGCTCATCCCTAAGCTGATTGCTGGTTTGAAAACGATTTCTAGACACAACCAAGCTGATCAAATGGTCGTCCCTTTCTTGGGTACATCTTGGACGTCCTTGCCCTCTTCTTCTTTTGTTATTTCCAGTCTCTCTGAATCGTTTCAATACTCGGGAGATAGTAGATTGGTTCACACCGAGGCGATCTGCAATATTTCGCTGGCTTAACCCTAACTCAGCATACACGATGGCTCTGCTTGCATTGACTTCCGAAACATAACGTTGTTTGTTTATGTTAATTATTTTTTCTCCAATTTTGCAAAAAAAAAACAGAATACCAGCGGTAAATTTCGTTTTTGCACGTTATAAAGTCAGACTGATACATAGGGGCAATTTGACATTATTTAAATTTTTCCCTGCACTCGGTGCAATTGTTTCGGTTTGGTGTTGTTTGGTTGCTAGGAGGGGCCAACTACACTTTGCAATAACAAATCGAAATAAATGCATCTGTTCAGAAAAGATAGAGACCTTTAAGAACAATATTTTTGTGATGCGATAATTTTGTCCAGCAGTTTATAATCTTTTCAGGGGATTTAATATTTACCAATGTAGGGGAACTGGATATTGTTTTTGAGGTAGTGTGGCGTATACGTGCGGCAGTATCTCTATACAATCTTTCTTAACAATTTAATATTTGTGTTAACAGTAATCTTTCACAATGCCGAAGAATTCGATATTTAATGCGAGTGAATATGGTTTCAACACGATGGTAAAATTCCCTATTTTGGAATAAACATACGGCATTGCTTTCCTAAAATCTTTTCCAACGATTTACTTTTTCAGTTGGCAATACAATTTTATAATACAAATGAGTTGGATATTTCTTATTGGCGAATATATTTCCAACAAGATGGAGCACTTCCCCATTTTGGAATATACATTCGACAATACCTTGTTCCAATCATTTCTAACCTTTAAATTTTTAGTTGATCGTTATACAATATTTCCTAATAAATACATTAAAATTATAGGTTATGTTCTAATCTTCCGTCGGCGACTTAGTATCAGAATTTAAAAAATCCGCTGAAAATCTTGTTAGAACCGCGGCGGAATGTACGGTGATATTGAAGAATCCACTTTTAATGTCTGTCAGACAAACAGTATCTAAAAGTAACTATAAAACATTTTTAAGTGTCGCCAGTATAATTTTATTTGTAACTTCATTAAATTCATTATTTCTGTTACGGTTATTTTCATTATTTTCAATAATTATCTCGGCTTTATGGATGCTTGTTAGATTATTGTCGACTTCTTCAAGACGGGTTTTCATGAAATGTTTGCTCTGTAATTGGTGGCACGAATATAGGAATTTTCCCATACAACTTAACAATTTGCGGTGTTGCCTGTCACTGCTCGCTTTAGAAAATAAATCAAGTATAATGACTTGAAAAGTGTTCACTTCTTAATAAATGTGTTTATTCAATACAATGGGTGATTTTACTCGTAAAAAAATTAAGTGAAGATATTGGAGGTTGTGGTCCACAGACTATGTTTAATCTATAAGGTTTTCTGCTATATAGAAGTCACGAATTATCATAACAAAATGGGACACTGACATAGTGGTAGAGAAATATTTATTTTATTTCTCATTTTGTTTCAAACCCTTTATTTGCACCTCACACACATTTTCTTATTTCAACACAACTTAAATTGAAATTCCTTTAACTTGAGTAAATTTCTTTTTTAATTATTTCAAGCAACAATTTCTCTTATAATTTAAGCAAGTTAAAGCAAGTGAAATGAAATTTATTTATAAAAACATAATAATTAAACTCCATAGAAATATCAAATTACTAAACAAAGAAGCCGGCATTTGCTACATTTTTTAAATCAAATTAAAGCTACGCAAAGGAAAATCAATGTTGTGATTTGTAATTCAAGTACATAACAGTTTTGTGTCTGGATCTTATTCTTGTTGTAACTGAAAGCGTCACGCTGAGTTCTCTACCGTACGATAACAAGCAGTTTTAAAGTTTCTAATTTCTAAGATATGTTTCCTTAGCTATGAGATTTTGTTACAACGTTATCGATATCTCTATAGCGTACTCATTTTAGAACACTATAAGAGGCGCTTTACTTTGAAGAGACGAAGATCAAAGCCTGAAGGTTTTTATCTTATGATCGATTTATCGAAAGTTTCAATTTAATATCTTGTAGATTTATTCTTCGTTTAATTTACTTCCAATACTTTAAATATTATGAAAAAATCATATTAAGTTGTACGCGTAGAAATATAACTTTAACTTAATTGTACTTAAATTGATATTTAGGCAATCACATTTCAACTATACTGTATGGTATACAACCAAACTTTAAAATTCTAATAGATGAAGTGATTTGTTTTATATTTACTTAAGTCGCCCTATAATATAATACGAAAATATATTCTGCATTGGTAAGACGTATTTTATTTAGTATTTTAGAACCGTTTCCAGGACATGTGCAGATTACCGTTGAGGATGTACGTTCTAGGGTAGTTTTCTCAATTTTACGGAGATCTTAAAACGATAAAGTTTTAATATATCAATTCAGAACTTTTTATAGCTCTACACATTTTATTGGTGAAATTTTCTATTACAGTGTTGTGAAGTAGGTACTTTCAAGTAAGTGGATGAATTGATTGCAGTATAGCGCAAACAAATATCCAAAGTGGAATTCGTTTACGTTATGAGGTAGGATTCAACTACTAAGTGTTGTTAATGGCTATTTTATTGCAAGGAAAGAAAATAGTAGGGTAAACGTAAAGTATATTAAAAACATGTTTACATCAAATACGAGGGCAGCCTTTTAAGTATTTACAAAAACTAAGAAAAAAAAATTTGTTGGAACCAACTGTTTTATTGCTTTTCAAAGTATTCGCCTTTAAGATTTATACACTTCTGCATGTGTTCAAACCAATTCTCGAAACATTTTTTCCACTCTGAAGTTTGTATCTCAAAAACATGGCTTTTGAAGGTTTCAACAGCTTCTTGAGGTGATGGAAATCGCTATCCACGCATTTTTTGTTTGATATTCGGGAATACAAAGAAGTCGTTAGGCGATAAATCAGGTGAATACGGGCAATAAGACATTAATTCGATGTTTTTCTCCTTCAAATTATCAATTTTTGACGTGCTGTGTGAGAGCTGGCATTGTCATGATGAAGAATAATGCGACGTTTTCGGTTGTTTCTCTTGATTTCGTCGATGACTTCTGGCAAACAAATTGTTGTATACCATAGAGCGTAACTGTTCTTCGATCCTCTAAACGAATGGTTGCGACATGTCCAGTACAACCGAAGAAACAAGCGATCATTTTCTTGGAAGTGCTACGTAAACGAACAACTTTTGTGGGATTCGGTTCGTCTTGGAACACCCAACCAGTGGATCGTTGCTTATTTTCCGGTTCATACGAATATATTCAAGTTTTGTTACCCGTTCCAATGTTGTATACGGATTTTCCAGTTCCCCGGTCGAATTTTGTCAGCATTTCATTACACCAATTAACACGAACGGGAACAGATCTTTTTCATATCTAACTGTTCATGTAAAATCGAATGTACTGCAGTCTTCGATATGCCTAAGAATCCCTCTATCTCACTGTAGGTCACATGCCGATCTTCTTCAATCATGTTGCACACAGCATCGATGTTTTTTGGAATAATAACTGGTTTTGGTCTACCTTCACGAAATTCATACTGACAGACGCACGACTACGATGAAATTCTGCAAACCAATATTGTAAACAGTCTTTTCTCATGGTGCTTCATTACCAAAAGTTAAACGAAGCGATTCTATGCATTGTTGTTTAGTTAGGCTTTTACTAAAATCGTAAAAAATCATCCAACGAAAACCTTCACGTGAAATTTCCATTTTTCGCAAAACTGCTTTTCTTAAACGCTCACTGTAAACAAACTACTCTGTCAATTTCTAGGCTGCCACTGCTGTTTTCACAATAACAAATGTCAAATTTTACCCAAATAGCAATGACACATCTCAAGGGCGCCACCTAGTGGTAGTTTGTAAAACTTTAAATGCAGCCCTAGTAGAATAACTTTGCAGCTACCTTGATACAACATATTTTGTTATTTATTAACAAAAGTTTGTCGTATGAATAAATTACCGATACTGCTTGTATGTATTATTTTGACACATATTGATGAACAACTTTGAATTTTTCAAATACAGACAATGTGTATCATTAATTAAATTGAATCGAACTCTAAATGCATTTTAAAATTTAAAGTCTATACATGATATACATTTTTGGGATAAAGATAAGTTAAGGACATATGAAGCTGTATGATGCTTCCACAGCATAATACTTAGAACGTCTACATCGTAAAGCGTATAATTCCTATTACGTATAACCGTTATTTCTCGACTTGTTAAGGTGCGTGCCAGTACTAAGTATGTTTGTACGTAGTAAGACAGATAGTCAAATTACATCTTCTGGAAAAGATGGCAATTTTATATCTTTTTGGTATAAATTGGTCAACATTGTGGGATACACAGGCAGTTTAAATTTTGTAAAGATAAGTGTAATTTATACGTTGTAGGATACGTCAAGTAATAATATTTTCTCGGAACCAGTACAATTTAGACGTTGCCGAGTATGTAGGTTAATTATATTTTGTAAAGATTAACGTAATTTATAAGTGGTACGATACATAGAATCTATATTTTGTAGCAACCATGTAATATATACCTTGTAGGATATGAACGGTAATAGCATTTCTTAGAAAATAATGCAATTTATACGTCGTAGTGTATGTCGGTTAATTATATTTTGTAGGTTCGTCTGCACCAATCCTCAGAAATATAATTAGTTTACGTATCCTACAAAGTATCAGCTGCACTGTTTTCTACAAAAATAACTAGTCTGCATATTTTACAACGTATATACTACACTAACCCGTACAAAATATAATTTACATACGTATCCTACAATATATAAATTGTACTGGCTCCTACAAAATATAATTACCTGTGTAACCTAAAACGTATACACTGCATTGATTACTACAAAATATAATTGCGCTACATATCCTACAACATATAAATTGCACTGATCCCTAGAAAATATAATGAGCTTATATCTTGGTAAGGTAAAATTGCAATGGCGCCTACAAAATATAATTAGCATATGTATGCTACCACGTATAAACTGCACTGGCCCCTACAAAATATATATAACCTATGTACCCTACGTCCTATAAACTGCAGTTGTCGCTACAAAATATGGTTAGCCTGTGTATCCTACAACGTATATGCCGTACTAGCCCCTACAAAATATAATTCACCTACATACCCTACAACGTATAAACTGCACTACCGAATATAATTAACCTTAGAATACTGCAAGATATCAACTGATTAGTCTCTACAAAATTTAATTAGCTTATGTATCTTGCAACGTGCAAGCTAATTATATTTTCTAGAGATCAGTGCAGTTTATACGTTGTAGAATATGTAGCCCAATTATATTTTGTGGGAATCAGTGCAGTTTATATGTTCTAGGGTATATAGGGAAATTATATTTTGTAAGGGCCATTGCAGTATATCCCTTTTAGAATACATAGACTTACTGTATTTTCTAACGATCTATGCAGTTTGCACGTTGTGCGGTAGGTAGCTTAATTATATTTTATTCGAATCAATGCAGTTTGTACGTTGTAAGGTACATAGTTAATTATGTTTTGTAGGTACCAGTGTAGTTTATACGTGGTAGCATACATAGTTTGATTATATTTTGTAGAGACCAGTGCGGTTTATACATTGCCGGATACATAGGCTAATTATGTGTTGTAAGGATTAGTGCAGTTTATGTGTTGTAGGATATGTATGTGAATTGTATTTTGTAGGGGCCAATGCAGTTTATACGCTGTAGGATACATAGGCTAACTATACTATGTAGGGCCGAGTGCAGTTTATTGGACGTACGTTATATATATTTTGCAGGGGCCAGTGTAGTTTATACGCGGTAGCATATTTGGTTGGGATATAAGCTAATTATATTTTCTAGGGATCAGTGCAGTTTATACGTAGTAGGATATGTAGCCCAATTATATTTTGTGGGAATCAGTACAGTTTATAGGTTTTAGGGTATATAGGGATATTATATTTTGCAGTGGTCAGTGCAGTATATTCCTTTTAGAATACATAGACCCACTGTATTTTCTAACGATCAGTGCAGTTTGCACGTTGTGAGATAGTAGCCTAATTATATTTTATACGAATCAATGCAGTTTATACGTTGTAAGGTACATAGTTAATTATGTTTTGTAGGGACCAGTGTACTTTATACGTGGTAGCATACATAGTCCAATTAGAGACCAGTGCGGTTTATACATTACCGGATACATAGGCTAATTATGTGTTGTAAGGATCAGTGCAGTTTATATGTTGTAGGTATTTGGGAATTATATTTTGTAGGGGCCAATGCAGTTCAGACGTTGTAGGAAACATAGCCTAACTATATTTTGTAGTGACAAGTGTAGTTTGTAGAATGTAGGGTACATAGATTATGTATATTTTGTAGGGGATCAGTGCAGCTTATACGATGCAGGAAAATAGGTTAATCATATCTTAGGGACCATTGTAGTTTATACGTTGTAGGATATATAGTTATATAAGAGAATTAAATTTTCCAGGCATCAGTGCGGTTGGTACGTTGTAGATGCAAAGGTTAATTATAATTTGAAGGGCTTAGTGTAGGTAGTGCTTTGTAGGACAATTAATTGAAAGAGCAATATCACCACCAGCAAGAATTGACAGATATATGTTTTTATGAAATTTTTTCATGTAATAATAAGTCCTACGTATTTCTTATGAAATGATAGTCTACTGGGGCTTTTATTTAATACTCCGTGTTTCTAACTTAACGCTGAGAAGAAACACGTGGCAGAGAAGAGGCCGAGGCCCAGCAGTGGGACGAAAGGGCTGTCAATGAGATGAGATCAGATTCCTTGAAACTAAAGTAAGTTTTCACTGTAATTATAACTTTGTACCGGATACAGTATCTTTATAATTGTTGTTTATGTGGTATTATTTTCGTTGCTATTTTTGAAATCATTATCTATTTGTTGTTTGTCTACAACTCGTTTTTGCGTCTAAATTTAATTCTGATTGTAGCATCGTTTTCTTTATTAATTGAATATAAAATGTGAGTCTCAGTTTTAAAAATGTATTTTTAAATTCCGAATAGATATCGCTGGAAACTATTGGAAACTTTATGTTAACTGTGAGTTGAATGACATTGACAGAAATTCCTCGCAACGCCCCTATTGTTTGAAACTATTTATATGCACATTTTCCAAATTCATTGCTTGGCACGATTGGTCCTGTTCGTTGGCCTCCATGATCGCCATGCTTAACGCTTATGAGTTACTTTATGTGGGGTAATATAAAAGACGTTATGTATGCAAACCCAATGGAAAACGTCAGATATCTTCGCTTTAACATCGAAAATGCCTGCGACTCCATGTCAAGGCAGACTATTCAAAAAGGAAACAAGCTAAGTAACCGATTTGAATAATAATGTTTTAGAGGAATATAAATATTTGGGTGCTATTCATTTAGAAATTATTTCATGCAAAGTGTTTTTATTAGCACTATGATTTTAGTGCCTAAGAACTAATACAAAACTGATAAGAAACTATTTAAGTCTACAGGATTAAGGAATGAAAATCAAAAATTGAATGTAACTTTTACTTCGACAAACTATTACATTATTTTTCATGCCCTTTCCGGGATCTAGGGCCATCAACCTGTACGATGGAAAGCACACTGCAGTCAATTTGCAAGGCAATACGTATAATATACCACAAAAAAATTGGTAACTGAGTCTTGGGACGGTTTTGATTTCAAGAAATCTTCATAAATCTTGATACTGCCTGTTCTACAAGGACAGTTTGTCATAAAGGGAAAATTTTTTTCTAAATTAAATCTACATATTCATATGATCCTATGATATATTCAATCATTTTGTTACCTTATTTCGATTTTGCCACCAAAGCGATGCGTACAAGGCCCGTGAATATGTTGTATACTGCTAAAAAGAAATAAGAAGTAGAAGTCGTCTATTATCGTAGCTACAAATTCATAGGTAATGCCAATTTTATCTTATTTTGAGCCACCTAGTAGCCCTTAATAGTTTTCGAGTAACGAATTGGAACTTTTCAAAATCCTTAAGTAGACCCCGGAGGCGAGCTTTGTTAATAAATACAAATAATTTTATAGTTCCTTAAGGTGTTTATAATATCAAAAAACTTAATTAAAGATTAACGAGTATTAAATAATATACAATTTAATTTAATTGTGTTAACCGTTTTTGAACGAATGCGCATAAAAGTTAGAATTTTCACTAAATCGTAGTGGCTTTACTTTTATATCATTACGCATGTTACTGTGCTGTCTTTTTAACGCTCTACTTTATTTCGCTGTTAAAAAGACATATCTGATGATTTTCGTTAAATCCACCACTTAGTTTAAAACAACGTAGCTCAACATCAAACAAAGAATGCAAATAGTTTGCATTGCCGTTTGTTCGAAAAGGAGGATTGTTTGCTAATATATTCAGTTACAGTTGCCAGCTTTGTAAATATTTACTTGTTTAATTACTTGAAAATAAGAAGCTTAAACTAAAATACTTTTTAACAAACCGTTATTCAGACATGTAGTGGAATGCCATTTAGGATACACAAATGCATATGCACACCGCGTATATAAAATATGCAACGTATTCATATGTGATTCAGAAAAAAATGTGTTAATGTTTTTTTTTGTTTTTTTACAAGATTCGTAAAAAAAAAGACAACTTTTTTTATTACAAACGGTTGGATTTATTTTTTATTATCCACCACGGTCTGTCTTTCTTTCTGTTATCAGAAGAACTAAACATTTTTTTACGTATACTCATTACAATACAGGAATCCTAAAGACAGTAATATTTGATTGAAGTAGGTGGCAATATTTCAAAATCAATCCGTCTTCTTTCTTGTAATAATGCGTAGTCTCTTAATTTTATCTGATCTGTATGTAGAACGGAGAATATTTTTCAGAGTACCGCATTTTTGATTTTTAAATGTGTTTGTTGTTTATTTTGTTTACAAATTTTAATGTGTTATTTGTACACGCGTCACCAGCAGAATTTCTTAAAAAAAATGATATGTTCTAGTTGTCTTATTCAGTTTTCCTGGTTAATTCTATTTTTAATAACAATAAAAACTCATTAAAAAATAAGTAATTCCATAAAACTTTGAAAAATATATTTTTCGGATTAAATACATACTTTTAGTACAGTTTTGCAAAATTTGTTTAATTTGAACTTTACAAACGTAATTATTTTTCTTTAACTTAAAGTTATTAATTATTATTATACAAAAAATTTTACAATGATAATCCATTGTCAATTTAATTTTACACATAATATATCATTAAAACAAAATCAAAGTACAGGAAATTAGCGTATTTCATTCATGTACTGGTAGATTAATCAAACACATATTCACATCGTCAGGATGAAGCATAGGATCAATAAATCAAGTTACTGTGATAGCACTTCAAATTTATGAAGCATATAAAGAATGCGCGTGTGATTTGCAAAAGCGCATTGTGTAGAATATTATAATAAGCCTTGACTTATGTTGGCGTTTTGCTTTTACAAAAAGTCGAGGAAAGCAACATCAAAGTACCGACAATTATTACTTACCAATTTTTCTTTTCTGCTTTTAATTACTAACTCAAAGTATCTACTTTAAAAGTTCAAGTTTGTAAAGTTCTGTTTTGACTTTTAATCCGAAACAGTTTGGAACTCGGACCAAAGTTTGCGAAACTTTCCGCGCGTCTGACGGTCAATCAGAAGGATGTGTCGGAGAACAAATCTCGTCGTCGTGTGGTCTGTCCATTGTCGGTGTGTGTTTGTCCGTCGCGACGCCTCGTACGCCGTGGCACTGACGGGTTGCACCGGCATGAGACAGATTTATCGCGGCGATGACGCGCACCCACGACGCGCAAATGTAGCACGAACTCCTAAACAACCATTCTCATTGCTCCTTAAGTTAATGAGACTTTAATCTTGTCCTCTCATGTCCTACAATCTTCTTAATGTTGGGACATTGCGTCCTCGTTCGAGAAATTTGTCTACCTGAGTAGGCTGATCTAATTAAAGGAATCATTACACATTTTTTTAGGGTTTAAATCTTAATGGGAAACTGCTATCACTTGAGAGACTTATGCAGTATGTTGAAAACACTTTCATACCTGTAACTGTGACTTTTGAGTTGTTTCACAAATTAGGATAGATTTCTTACGAAAGGTTGCCTGTATATTCTGTATTTAAAATCCAAAAATATGGAAAAAGATGATACATACATCTGATATATGAGGTGTGTTCAATTGAAACCTACCTTTGATTTATAAAAAAATGTATTCAACAATTTAATTACAAATAATTACCGTCACAGTTACGGCACCTATCCCATTTTTTTATTAACCGACGACTATCCTGCTCATAGCAATCTTGTGGCTGCTGATTGAAGAAGTCTTCCACAGCTATCTGTACTTCTGCGTCAAACTCAAAATGCCGACCTTTTAACCTTTTCAGCGGTAATTGCAAGGCGACAGATCCGGGCTATAGGTTGGATGCTCTAAAACCCTCCATTTCTTTCATTGAAGATTTCTTTTACCACATTAGCAACATGAGCCTAGCATTGTCGTGCAGCAAAATGACCCCACGACTAAGATTTCCTGGACGTTTCCGTATTGTTGCTTGATGAAGCTTATTCAAAGTGTCATTGTACAGATTTGCATGGACATATGCTCCAGGTTCCTTAAACTCTATCAACAAGGGTCTTTCATGGTCGAAAAAAAATGATAACATCATCTTGTCTGCAGAAGGTTGTGCTTTAAACTTTTTTGGTGATGGTGAACTTGTATGTTTCCACTTCATCGACGATAACTTATTGGATGGCTCGTAGTGATGACACCAAGTTTCATCACCAGCAACTTTTGACAGAAGAAAGTCATCGCCATTTTGCCTCTAGTATGTAAGGCGTTGCAGAGATAAATCCATTCACAAGCATTTTTGTTTATTAGACAAAAGACGAGGAATCCATTGCGAGCAAACTTTACAGATCCTACACTCGCACCAACAATTTCTGAAATTTCTCTAATAATTAAATTCAACGATTTTCTCTAATAAGGCCCTCCACACATGCCATATTGTTGTCTGTTAATGCAGTATACCGTGCACCTGGTCGCGACTCATCCACAGTCCCCTCTTTTCCATTCTCAAATTTTCGGCACCATTCCCTCACCGTTGGGTACGCAATACATGCATTTCCATACACTGCTTGCATTCGCGTATAAATCTGCAATGGCTGCACACCTTCCGCGCATAAAAGTTGTAGGATCGTACGCTGATCAAACATGGGCGGATTTTCAACAACAAACTCCATTTCACAATGGAAGTTTTAAAAGTCAGAATCAAATTCAAACGCCAAACACTTATTAATGTGTTGCTTACAAACACTACTAGCATTAACAAACGTCATTTGAATTATTGCATTTGTTTTCAAGGCCAAGTTGATCAAAGATGGGTTTCAGTTGAACAAGCCTCGTACTTAAAACTTAGTAATTTGTTCTCTCATCTATCACAGAATGTTAACGACGGTTTAAAAAGTAGAGCTGAAATTCAAAGAACTTCTTTTCACAGTAACAAAATCAATGTTAATAAAAGATATTTTAGAACAATGGCAATATGTAAAGAATTCACTAACCACATAAACTTATTGATTTTATCTCCATTTTAAGGTAGATAATAGTTTATTCATGTTACTTACACGTACCTTTTTCAACTTCAAACGTGCTTGTTAAGATTTACAGCTGATATTCCATTAGAGGTTTATACATATGTTTTTTAAAAAATAATAATTTTGAAAATTCATACAATCGGAAGACAGAACAATAGATAAATGTAGTAATTTTGTCTCTTGTTTGCCCGAGAACGTTTACGATAGGTTGTAAAGTAACGTTAAAGTTAAAAACGAAGCTCTTGTCGGGCTTACACGTTCAACAGAACTAAAGGATTCCCTAAAACAATGCTAATGTATTAAAAACATTCACTAACCGCATTAAGGTAGTCAATACTTATCCTTGTTGTACGGTTTATCTGTTTATGTTAGAAAATTCACTATCCACATAAATTTATTGATTTTATCTCCAGTAAGGCAGTCAATACCTATTCCTGTTTTACATCTTAACAGTGTTTTTAACACTTACCTTGTCAAACGTTTGGATATACCTCTTACGAAACGCGCTTGTTAAGATGTACAGGTGATATTCTGTTGAACTTCCATACTTTGGTCTTCAAAAAATATTAATATTGAAAGTATTGAATCATAAAATCGGGGGGGGGGGGAAGGATAGAACAATAGATAGGGGTAGTAATTTTGTCTTTTGTTTGCCGTAGGAGGTTTACGATAAGTTGAAAAGTAACATTAAAGTTTAAAAAAAGTTCTTTTCGGGTGTACCAGTACAATGGAAATAAAGGAATCTCTGAAAACAGTGGTAATATGAAATATAGTTCATTAACTATAGAAATGTATTGGTGTTCGTAGCATTAAGTAAGTCAGTCCGCCTGTTACAAAACGTTTTTGTTAAGATGTGCAGGTCTGCAGGTGATACCTTGGATTTTAATATTTCCGTGTTTAAAAAATATACATATGGAAAATACTGATTGACACAATCGAAGAAATGGAGGATAGAACAACAGATAACTTGTTGTACGTCTTATCAGTCTTTTATCACTTACTTTCTCTAACTTCTAGACAGGACTCTTACAAAACGTTCTTGTTAAGAAGTACAAGGGATAATCCGTTGGACGTATATATTTCCGTGTTTAAGAAATTAAATATATAAAATATTGATCCACACAATAGAAGAAGTGGATAATAAAACAACAGATATCGTGTTGTACTTCTTATCGGTGTTTTAGAACTTACATTCTTTAACTTCTAGATACAACTCTTACAAAACGTTTGTGTTAGGACGTACGGGTGATATCCCGTTGGACGTTTATATTTCAGTGTTTAAAAAATTAACTATATAAAATATTGATTCACACAATCGAATGAGTGGATGATAACACAACAGATATTTTGTTGTACTTCTCACCAGTGTTTTAGCACTTACATTCTCTAACTTCTAGACACAACTCTTACAAAACGTTCGTGTGAAGACATACAGGTGATATCCCGTTGGACGTTTATATTTCCGCGTTTAAAAAATTAACTATATAAAATATTGATTCATACAATCGAATGAGTGGATGATAACACAACAGATATTTTGTTGTACTTATCAGTTTTTAGCACTTACATTCCTAGCTTGTAGATACGACTGTTACAAAACGTTCTTGTTAAGACGTACGGGTGATATCCCGTTGGACGTTTATATTTCCGTGTTTAAAAAATTAACTATATAAAATAGTGATTCACACAATCGAATGAGTGGATAATAGCACAACAGATATTTTGTTCTACTTCTTATCAGTGTTTTAGCACTTACATTCCTAGCTTGTAAATACGACTGTTACAAAACGTTCTTGTTAAGACGTACGGGTGATATCCCGTTGGACGTTTTCTTTCCCCTGTTTAAAAAATTAAATTTATAAAATATTGACACACACAATCGAAGGAGTGGATGACAGAACAACAGATATCTTGTTGTAGGTTTTATCAGTGTTGTAGCAATTACATTCTCTAACTTATAGATACGACTCTTATAAAACGTTCTTGTTAAGACGTACAGGTAATATACCGTTGGACGTTTATATTTCCGTGTTTAACAAATTAAATATATAAAATATTGATACACACAATCGAAGGAGTGGATGATAGAACAACAGATATCTTGTTGTAGGTTCTATCAGTGTTGTAGCAATTACATTCTCTTACTTCTAGACACAACTCTTACAAAACTGTCGTGTGAAGACGTACAGGTGATATCCCGTTGGACGTTTATATTTCCTTGTTTAAAAAATTAACTATATAAAATATTGATTCACACAATCGAATGAGTGGATGATAACACAACAGATATTTTGTTGTACTTCTTATCGGTGTTTTAGCACTTACATTTCTAGCTTGTAGATACGACTGTTACAAAACGTTCTTGTTAAGACGTACGGGTGATATCCCGTTGGACGTTCATTTTCCCGTGCTTAAAAAATTAAATATATAAAATATTGATACACACAATCGAAGGAGTGGATGATAGAACAACAGATACCTTGTTGTACTTCTTATCAGTGTTTTAGTTCTTACATTCTCTAACTGGTAGATCCGACTCTTACAAAACGTTCGTGTTAAGACGTGCAGATGATATCGCGTTGGACGTTTATATTTCCGTGTTTAAAAAATTAAATACATATAATATCGATTCACACAAGCAGTGGATGATAGAACAACAGATACCTTGTTGTAGGTTTTATCGGTGTTTTAGCACTTACCTCCGCAAACTGCTAGATACGCCTTTTGCAATCCGTACTTCTTTAACACGTACAGGTGATATTCCGTTATGCTCTTGTATATTCGTGTTTAAAAAATAATATATAAGAAAATATTGATTCATACAATTGAAGAAATGGAGAGCAGATTAATGTGGTTTTTTGTCTCTTGTTTGCCGTAGGACGATTACCATAGGTTAACAGCAACGTTAAAGTAAAAAAAAGTTCGTTTCAGGCTTACAACCTCCATGTAAATAAATGTTAAAAAATTCACTAATTACATATATTTGTCGATTTTATCGGCGTTAAGGTAGTCAATACTTACTGTTTTGTACGTCTTAGTTCAGTATTTCAGCATGTAGATTTGCAAACTTTTAGATACGTCTCTTACAAATAGCGCCTGCTAATATGTAAAGGTGATATTTGTTTGGATTTTTGTGTATATGCGTTTAAATAACAATAATAATATTAATAATAGCAACAGACTCACACCAAAAGTTTCACACAACAGTATTAAAAAGAGATCGGTTGGCAACCCTGAAAGATTTTCCTCATGCTCGCTGGAGATTCTTCAATAAGATATCGCCGCCTGTATATGACATTCAACTTCACAATTTTATTATTTGTGTATTTATATATTAATATACAAATATTTTATGCTGTTGTGTAAAAATAATTACAGCAACAAAACTTTAATTTAGTAGCCAATTAATAATTATAGTATTGTATCGGTTTAGCTTACAAACAAAGCAGAAACATAACTTCAAACCCCTGTGTTCTCCACACCAAAGGACGACCACGCCTATATATCAACGCAATAAGAAGAGGAGATGGAGCTGAAAATTAAATGTACCTATTGTGTTTGTACATGAAGCGGGGCGTGACATCATCTACATAAGTCTAATGAATGTTGCAATATACTACATTAGATTACGACACTTGTATGGTTTATCATGGTCAATCCATATTGAAAACATTCTTGATCATGCTTTATCTATTTTATATTATAAAAATTTGAGGTCTGACTTGACTGATTTTATTAGAAATTATGAAATGTAGCTGCGGTTTAAGGTTAAAGTTGTTTGAACTAGAGTATTTGATAATCACACGAGATAGACTCCATTGAACCATTCTATAGAATTCTGGATATCAAAACTTTTAACACAAGTTTAGGTAGTAACAATTCAAACGATAATTATCCGACGCGATCGGTTGTATGTGGTGAGGTCAAAGTTTGTTAATTAAGATTTGGTAAAGGCAACAGAAATTATTTCGTTCAATATAAAACTTTGATATATTGTGATTGTAACAAATTCTAAAAAGTATCAATGTTGAGGGAGGCAAACAACAATTACGTAAATACAAAATACAACAACAGGTTCTTTGATCGACATAGCCTTGAAAACAAATGCAATAATTCAAATGACGTTTATTAATGTTAGTAGTGTTTGTAAGCAACACACTAATACGTTTCTGGCAATTGTATTTGATTCTGACTTTTAAAATTTCGATTTTGAAATGGCGGTTGTTGTTGTAAATCCATCCAAGTTTCATCAGCGTACGGTGCTACAATTTGTATGCGCTGAGCGTGTGCAACCAGTGCAGCTTCATACGCGAATGTAAGCAGTGTATGGAAATGCATATACTGTGTACCCAACTGTGTGTCGCGAGCAGCTGCACGGTGTACTGCATTAACAGAAAACAATATGGCATGTGTGGAAGGCCTTATTAGAGAAAATCGTCGATTTTCAATTTCAGAAATTGTTGGTGCGAGTATATGGATTCCTCGTCTCATGTTTAATGAACAAAAATGCTTGCGAATGGGCTTATTTCTGCAACACCTCACAGACTATAAGCAAAATAGTGATGACTTCCTTCTGTCAATAGTTGCTGGTGACAAAACTTGGTGTGCCATTACTACTAGTCATCCAGTAAGTTATCGTCGATGCAGTGGAAACATTCAAGTTCACCACCTTCTGCGGGCAAGGTGATGTTTCGACATTTTCTTCGACCATGAAGGACCCTTGTTGATAGAGTTTAAGGAACCTGGAGTAAACGTCAAAGCAAATCTGTACAATGAAACTTTGAACAATTTCATTAAACAATAAGACGGAAAGGTCCAGGAAAGCTTACGCATGGGGTCATTTTGCTGCACGACAGTCTTATGTTGTTAATGTGGTAAAAGCAAATCTTCAACGAAATAAATGGGGGGTTTTAGAGCATCCACCCTATAGCTCGGATCTATCGCCTTGCGATTTCCATATTTTTGGACCACTGAGAAAGGCATTAAAAGGTCGGCATTTTGCCTGACGCAGAAGTACAAATAGCTGTGGAAGACTTCTTCAATCAGCAGTCACAAGAATTCTATGCGCATACGGATATACGCCGGTTGGTAAAACAATGGGATAGGTGACGGTAATTATTTGTAATTAAATTGTTGTATACATTTTTTTGAAGCAAAGGTAGGTTTCAATTGAACAAACCTCGTATTAAAAAAATATTTATTATTTGATAAATATCTACCTAGTGTATTATGAGAATTCAGCAACAGCAAAACGTCTATGTATATAGGAAAATGGAAAGGTATGTGATAACTTTGTTAGAACAATCGACGTATATAATAACATATACTGATAGCGGTAGGCTTGCGAGTGATAGGGACATGTAAAGGTCTCGTTCAAACATAAAATTGGATTCGGGAATCAGCTGGCTGCTTTTTCAGTATGAATTATGCATGCAGCAGTCGTGCAACGGACAGAGTCGCATGATGAAGAAAATAAGCAATCTTGTAAACGAGAATTTTGACACGCGTTTGGTCAGGGAATGTTCTTCTTAATAATATTAATAATGTAAATAAACAAGTTGTGGAATTATTTGCAATTAAAAACCGCAGAACGGATGTTATATATTATTCAATTATACATATAAACACGTATGTATTATTGACTGATTGGGGTTCACAAAAAAATTTGATAGTTGTTACTAGCTGTTATGTAACGCTAAAAATACGATAAGTGTTTGTCAGAAAAAACAATTTACTTGCAAGAAATTTTCCGAGAGGAGACCACACTTATTTTTCAACTCTGTTATAATTTGTGAAAAGAATCTGTTTATCTATGTTTGAATAAAAGTTTCAACGATTATCTACGTGTTTTCTTCCGCTTACGTAAGTGAAATTGTGAAAATCTGTGAAAGATTCCAATTTGCGCGAGGGGCCCAAGGTAGCGTGGGTGGATCGTCGTTTGTTCTATCAAAGCGTGGGTCGTGTTTGGATTGTTTCTTGAAGTTGACATAAACGTCAATGTCAATAGTAAAAACTTAATAACCTGCAATAAATAATAAAGATTTAATTAAACATCCCTAAAGAAATAAAAAGGAAGATCTTCGTAATATTGAAATGCAAGAATAAATACATTTAATTATAACAAGAAACCTACAAGAAGAAATTTAACCGAAAAGTAATTGAGGTTAGGATGTTAAACTTCCTAATACAAATCTAACGAACAATAACTGGTGTATTAATATGGGACAGTGCTATCAAGAGATCAATCTACTTATGGTTTCCTGTGATTGGAAGCCACTAGCAACAATTAACCACACTTATTTGTAACAACAACAAAGAAGCGTGGACAACCTGTTGCTGTGGAACGTGTGAAGTTTATCACATGTTTAAAGAAGGTTTCCGCCAATGCTGCTTAATTTGAATTCTTCGGACAGAAGTGCGTTCCTCTAATTTTGAACTCAACGAACATGAGGTAAAAGTTTCCAATAAAAGAAAAAAATTTTAAACAATTTGAAAGAGTAATAAAATTATATTTGTTGTTTTATTATATTGATTTTGAATGACCAAAGGGAAAAAACGGATAAATTGAAATTAATATTGGTAGCTAAAATTTGAACCTGATCACCATCTTGTTTTTTCTCTATGTTTTCTTTGTGTTTGTACTTGTTTGTTACCAGCTGCGAGAGTTTATACAGTACGACCAATTAGAACAGTGGCCCAGACTATTCACGATGACTTTGCACAGGGTCCCAGAGAAAACAACTTCACAACTAACGACACCATCACCAATCGAAGAAAATCTTAACCTAAGATTCTTGCGTATGCGGATGAACTACTAATTGTAGCAGAAGAGGAGGAAGACGCGGGGAGACTTTTGGACATGCTGATAGTAAACTTAACCGACGCAGGATTAGAAATAAACATCAGCAAATGCGAATTGATGGTAAGAGCCCCAGACAAAGAATGAATTAGAGGAGCAGCCGATAGCATACTGAAAATACGGAGCCGGGAACTAAAACAAACACACAAACTCAAGTACCTAGGCGTTTATCTCCCAGATTCATTAGCAAGACCAAGAACCATCCTCTACAGCAAGCTTATGCCATGCAAACAGAAGAAAAAAGGTAGGAAGACCATGCTACACGTGGAATACATCATTGGAGAGGGACATCCAAAACACCGGCAAACCAAAAGAGACATGGGAGGACTGGGTACGAAGAAAAGAGGATATCCGAAGAGAGGCAAGAAGAGTATTCGCACTGATTGAAGAATCCGATCAAGATTCGACTGATGAAGAACAGGATAACGAAGAAGAAGAAGCAGTAAGAGGGCGAGGAAGGGGAAAACAAAGGAGAAGGAACGAAACAAGTACCAGTGGGAAAGAAAACGATTGACTCCAAGCCGACAACTGCAGGGGGGAAGGTTGGAAAAGAAGGAAAAAGAATCTAGAGTTGACATTAAAATTAAGTGTAAAAATGCGATTTAGAGTTAAGATTAAGATACTAGTTATTAGGAAACTAAGATAGGTTGAAACTGTTACCTTAGAACAATAGATAGATAAGAGATACGAACAATGTGAAACTTTGATACCAAAGTTTATTAGGGTCAAATGCATTATCGCATAACGGTCCCGGGTAAGTACTCAAAATCCCATTGATGCGTAGCTTGCTAACTACCCGGAGTTGTAGCAGCGGTGCCTTGCGGTATACATTGCAGGCATGCTAACGCGGTGCAACACCCCACCCGATCCCACCCTATCCTATAAAATCTTTCCCACTTTACTGACATGGGGTGGGCCAGGCGTAATCCAGGAGTGACCCTTGAGTCAGCTCCATGTCAGATGATTATGATGATGATGATGACGACCAATTAGCGCAGTGGCCCTGAGATCTACAAAATAAGGTTTGTGAAATATATTTGATTTCATGTTGGTTAAACAATGTATGAATATTGTTGATATTAATCTATAGGAGGATATCTTGATTAAGATTTTTATATTGTTTTATGGCGCCCAATGTAGAACGTTTAACCAGTCACTGCATTTAATATATTCAATATTCTCAATAAGTTACTTGTCGAACAATATTATTTTATTTGATGAAAACTCCATACCTGTGGGGTATCACACAATTCAATATATGTAGGGCCTCATATCTTTATTATTTTAATTAAGTTTTCATATAATAATATTTCAACACTGCTTCACCAGTTGGAGAAAGTAGATAACACATAAAGCAACAGTTAATTTTATACCTATCACGCGTATTTTTATTTTGAAAAATGAAGTTTAAAATATGTTCAAATGCCATCGGGATTCTACGGCATTTGAAGACACAATGATCTTGAACTTCAAGAACTCTACTTCGCGACATCTTCGCATCTAGATTGCCCGGGCAATGAAAAACAGCTGCGGCACTACCACTGTACATTGTACAATCCTACGAACAGCCACTGACTGGAATTAGTAAACGATAAGCCTAGGGCTTGGAGCATTTTGAACAAGTCTATAGTAGAATATTTTGAAAAAAGTATTTCCACTTTCTTGACCAGTGGGATAATATAATTGAAACCAATTCAATCCAATTTTGAATAAAGTAATGTATGTGATGTTTGAAAATAAAGAATTGATTTTAAAGTGTACTCTAATGATATAAACTATAATGTCAAACGTTTCAGTTTTCCGTAATTAATTTTTAATAATTTTGAAACTAAAATATAATGATTGTATTAGTGGGAAAGTAATATATTTTACAGCAATTATTTTTCTTGGAATATTAAGAAACAATTGGACTGGTAGGATCTTAGTATACTTTTTCGAGACTATACGGAATATAATGTCATTATGTAACCATAATATCTAAAGGCTTACAGAGACAATCTTGCATATCATTTTGCGTGTACAAACCCAAGTTGTAAGACCTATCCTGCGTTATAAGGCTGGCACAGACGCTCCGTTTCGCATATTATTTTGCTTGTACAAACTTAAGTTGTAAGACTTATCGCTGAGTTAAGGCTGGCACAGACTATCCGTTTTGCATATAATTTTGCTTGTACAAACTTAAGTTGTAAGACTTATCGCTGAGTCAGTGTCCACAAGTTGGCAGATTTATTATATCTGTACAGACAATTGTCTGGCTTGAGTGAAATCAAACTCAGCTTGAAATTTCTCTGGTATTACAAGCATATCTAGCGATAAGTTGCAAAATCTGGGTGGTTGTGCGACTTGTATTCAGTCTTTTTAAAAACTTTCCAGTACGTTATTCATTTTGTCGTTCTGATTTGAAATAAAATTCATCATTGTAGAACAATTATATAATTCTGTCGGATTTACGATTAATCTAGCGAGATTTTTTGACAGATTTTATAAGTGGATATAGAGAAATCCATGTTTAAGGAAAGTAAAACCGAAAGAACAAAAAAAAATGCGGGCTATAATATTTTATTTATTTTCTTCTTTTATGCTGCTATGGCAACAGCAATCGCGCGCAACAACAATTCGTCAGCCATGTTCATTATTTTAAACTGAATGCAAATTTATAGAAAAGAATTGTTAGTGGGATATTTCGAGTTCCGTCTTGCCGTACGACTTAGTTCGTACAATTAAAATGATATGCAAAACGGAGCGTCTGTACCAGATTTAAGACTAGTTTTCATTATACAGTGTGTCCCACTTAAGACCTTACCACCCTCGTAAAATTTGCATTTTTCAACCAATTTTCGTAAACTTTTTTTTGTTGGATAGATCTCTGAAAAATGCTTTAAATGCATATGTCACTTGTTTTGACGACTAAACTCGTGGCCAACTGTGATCCCTTTTTGGGGTCGAAATTTAGAGAAGTACTATTAGGGATCTTTTCAGTGCAAAAATAGCCACGGATTCTTATTCGGGACCACTTAAAACCCTACTATCCCCATTTTTATCGCTCTTATATACAGGGTGTCCCAGCTGGGACATTTTTTAATTTTTTGATAAGAAGAAAAGTGACGCGAATTAAACACATTTAGTGGATATTCTAATAATACGGAATGCTTCCCAAGCAACAACTAAATTTACCACAGGGTAGTCCAACAAAAACGTACGCCAAAATTAACAAAATATATATATATATATATATATATATATATAATATAATTTTAAATA
>JABXWE010006425.1:0-63179 GCA_014611495.1 Limonius californicus | reverse complement strand
TTCCTTTTTTCTTCTTCTCTCATATTTCCAATTCTTTCATAATTGCTTTGTCTCCTGGTTATTTGTTTTTCGTCGGTTTGTTTTTCTATTTGTTCAATAGTGTAGCTTTCGTCATTTATTATGAGCTTGTTATGTCTTGAATTGCTTTATACCTTTTTGATCTAGCTTCTTTCATGTGTGGTACCAGTCGTTTCCTTTGTTCTTGTACTTGCTTACTACAGTCTTCTGATATCCATATGTCTCTACCTTTTAGTTTTTTACGGCTTTTAACACTTCCATTTTCTTACTCCCTGATGCGAATTCTATTAATATTGGTCTTGGTATAACTCTGTTGTGCATTTCCATTCCTATTCTTCTTACTTCTCTTGTTTCATTTTCCATACTTATTACAATCCCTATTTCAGTAAGTACTTTCCTTATGTATTCGTTGATACTTAGATCTGATTCATTTTCCATTTCTTTAATTCTTTGTATAATAATTTTGTTTTTTTTTGTATTTCTTTTTCCATTATCTCCATTCGTTTCTCTATTTCTGTGTTTTGCTTTTTCAAGGTTTCGTTTTCTTCTTTTAGGTTTACATTTTCTGACTTTATTTCCTGTATTTCGTTGTATAATGAATCCATCATATTTTCAATGCGTTCATTACAATACATTACAGGCAATAGGCTATGTTGCCAAATTAATTGAGTTACTTTTCAAATTCAAGGAAAAGTTCCCAGTTGGGAGGGGTAAAATTGGCGTGATGTGACGAGCGACCAGCACTATGGTAAGTGTTCTGTCTTGTTATTTCCGGTAGTAAGGGTGTCTGTTTGAAAACATAGATTCAAATAATTGTTTCGACAAAGCAATTCCGTCGATACATTCAGCGTCAACATCCACACAAAATGAAGTACCTTTACTCAATTCAGAAGAAGACGACTCGAAGATAGAAGAGATCGTGTCACTGAAGAAGAAATGATTAGAAAATAAGGTGTGAATGTATGTCGCAAGGTTCGAGGCCGTTAAAGATAGCGAAGAAGCTATTAAAGGTGAAAGTACCTGGTCTTTCTTACGTACGGAAGAAGTAGAAGAAGGGACGAAGAAATACTATAGGTGCTGTAACGAATTCTGCGCCTATTTGTATACAACCCTATTTACCTATAACATTTTGAGTTAACATTTCCGTCACTGTGGGCAGCACGAACTGGATTTCTGGATTAAAAGGGAGGGGGATTTTTGGGAACGATTCCCGTATTCGAAAACTTTAGAAGAGATTGTTTTCTCAACGAGTGCATGTGGGATGTGATCTAAATTTACAGTCATATATTGACTTGGAAAGTAATTTTTTCTGATCGAAGTTCACTACTCAAGCGAGGGAGTTAGTTTTCCATAATAGGGGAAAAGACGCTCCAGGGAATTTAAATTTCCAATTTAAAGACACTCAGTCGAGGAAACTTTTATTCTTCCTTGCCAGATACTATCTACTGGTAAGTCGAAAAAAAATAGTGTTATCTTAAATCCCTGAATCTTATTTCGAATATCTATCGATTTAATTAGGCAAGTTCGCGCGGCTGGGAAATCACAGTATTAAGGTTTCGAAGCAGTGGAAAAATCTGCATTCCTCAAGCTGGTCCGTTAGATAAGCTGACAACTGCGAAGTTACCTTGACAAGACACACTCGCCTGGGCCCGTAGAGATAGAAACCTTGTATGCGTTTCGCCGTGATAGCCGCTGTCTAACAAAAAAGGAAGTGGCCTTAAATTTTTTTGTTTACCTTTTTGGAATGTTATAGTTTTTGACTGTAGTTTATTTAGTTATGATTGATCATTAAGCGGCGTTAATTCATAATTTTGAGAATTATCTGGGGGTTTAATTAAATATTAATTATTATTGTAGTAAATTAATTTTATGTGGGATCAATTTTACGTACAGGGTACGTCATACGAAGGAGTTATATTGCGTTCTCGGAGTTTTGCACATTATTTAATTTTTCTAAGTCTTTTGAGTGTTGACGCATTATTCTGACAGGCTTCTATCATAGACTAGTGCCCTGATTTAACATGTATTTTTCATTCGGGGGGTGGGGGGGAGCGTAATAATTTACTCCGCGGTACTTAAGTTTCACCCGATTCACTTGTTTTATTTGCGTATTTTCTTTCTATTTTCTGAACGTAAAGTTGGGACTTCTGAGCTCCAATTGTAAGGACTATTTATAATTGTAGGGTTGAATTTTTTTCGATAATAAACGAAATTTTGGTTGCAACTTGTCTTTTATTATTGTGTTATCCAAAGGCTAAGTCCATTTAAGGATAGACAGGGCATTAAGGTAGGTGGTTAACTATTCCGAACGACGGACTTCCTTAAATTTTAAATCTAGGACAACGTTAGCGAAAAAGTCGGTGGCGCCTTTGCTTAATTAGTCGATCCACTAATTGGCTCCAATTTTATTGTATTTTGAACCCGCCCTTTTCCAAGTGGGTTTCCCGGAACGCTAACGTGTGTCAGTTATTGTTAACTTCCTACCAGACCAGAGGCGTAGTTGCGAGGTCGATTTTGGACCTCAACCAATATTAGAGAATAGAGGAAAGAAAAAGGCGTAACAGTGCAACAAAGTTAATGTAAGGGACCTCAATGTGCAGCACAGATTTATATGCTTTTCGACGCAGCGTCAGATGCAGTTCTGATGTATCGTACGCAATCCGATCATGATCATGAACAAAAATTACAGTCTAATTATGGGTTAAACGACAAACTCAAGGAAGAAGTAAATAACCCGTTCGAATTACATCTGAAACCAATAGCTATAACGAGTAATTTAGCCATAATTAAAACCATTACCATACCCATGCATGATTCATGCAGATGTCACATAAATTATTGTGGCAGGGATTTCCAGTCTTCGTCGTTGGAAGTACGGATAAGAATAAAAGCTTTCACCCGTTTTACTTGGGATTGGCAACCTCAGAGGAAAAAAGTGACTTCAGACTGTTGTTTGAGGCACTAAAGAATAACATTTTAACTTTATTCTCGCATTACCTGCAACCAGAGTTATTGGTCTATGATGCTTCAAAAGTCATTCAGAATGCCTTCGTAGAAACTTTTGGTGATGAGATTACAGTAAGGATGTGCTGGGCACACGTGAGAAATAAAATTCAAAGCCGCGTAGAACGAGTTACAAAGAAGACTAGTAAGAAGGAATTACTGAAAGATCTTTGCATTCAGCTACTGATCCAAACATTTTCAACTCGGCAGCCGAAGCATTTTTGAAAAACCGGGAGAATGAGTCAGTTTCGTTAAATACTTCAAGGAGCAGTGCAGGAGCTACAGCAAAATCCTAATTGGTATTTGGGTGCTCACCTGGGTACTCCAGCCACAAACAACGGACTGGAATCATCTAACAGAATCATAAAAGACGAACACACTCTGCGTGAGCGTCTTGCATTATCACGTTTTTTAATCGTTGGCTCTGAGATGGTAAACCAATGGTCTACAACAGCCTAAAGCAGAGTTTTTGCAACGCCTCCAATCATAACTTTAAAACACTGGACGGAAGCATACCAGTGGGCGAAGATGCCAAAGAAAGTTATGTGAACGCGCAGTGATGAGACCTTTAATTATTACGAAGTACCTGGTGAAAAGGCTGAAATAATCGAAGAATTCAGAAACAACTGGGATAACTGCAACGCCTACGAAGAACAGTTCTTCAGCAAATGGGAAGCAGGTTTGCCTAAAAATGTGTACCTGTCTCGCATTTTATGAACACTATATAAGTAAACATATTATGGGGCTAACTACTGAGGAAGGTGGCTCAGCGGTAGAGCGTTTACCTTTCATTCGGGAGGTCTTGGGTTCGAACCCCCGGGCCGTTTGTCCTGACTCAGGTTTTTCGTGGTTTTCCTGGGTCATATAGGTAAATTCTGGAATAGTATCACCCACGAAATTCCATAATCCAATTTTCCTAGTCTTGCCTATCGTTACATTCCCATTACTGGCTGAAGAGGGGCTTAGGATTCTGGTGGGGAGCCCGACTGACTTCTATAGCGGTCCGGCCCATTGTGGGAAATGAACCTATTTTTGAAATTAGTGATTCCGCCATAGGAGGCCAAGAATGTTGCTATTGGCCAAAAACGGAAGAGAGGACGCTCTGCCAAATTGAAGCCGGCTCTTATCGTACAACAGATAGGTAGTCTGTTTTGCTTTGTTTTCCCCTCGTTCGTTTATTTAGATGTTCAGAATATGTAAGCTACTTTAATTTTGTCTGTTACGTACGTGTAGTTCAATAATTATTACAAATGTTCCTCTAATGTGTTTTATTCAATCCTTCTTCTATTCTTTCAGACAGGTACCTATGTAATTCCAGCTGTTTTTACACATATCTCATTGAGTACCGAGTATCTTAGTAATGGTATATCTGTGTTATCAAAATTTAAATAATTGCAACCTAGAGCTGCTACTGAACCCTACTTAAATGATGCCAGTTAATTGATGATAGTATGATGAAGTGTTAAACAGACAATTATATTTAAATAATTTGGTAATGAGAATTTGGTGATAAATAAGCTGATTGGATACAAATCTGATTATTTAGCAAGCGCTTAGACTTGCTGGTGACTGTGTGTGAATAAATAGGTAATGGTATTCACATGGTCTAGTAACAAAAACTTTGTGACTAATTTGTTATTCTGGAGACAAACCCGATAATTTGGTAATCAAAATCGGAATAATTAAGCGACCGGTTAAATCATTCCCATTTTAATTTAGGTAACAGATTCAGTTTATAATATCTGTGTTGTCAGGTTGTACCCATTATTAATCATTTAAAGAGAACAAATTATTTTTATAAAATATAAATTCCACTTGGATTGAATAATTATCACTTACAATTAATATTTTCAGCTTGAATTGAATACTTTCACTTGAATTCATAGGCACCCGCAGTAACGTTCAAGCCTCCCCCCCCCCTGGAGTTAACACTTTTAAGCGGTTTTATTAAAAAACCCTTACACTTTTCCTTCCTCGAATTTATTTATTTTTCCTGTCAACTGCTTAGTAAATTTTAGTTCATGTGTATTTACTCATTTGATGTTTACATAAAGGAGTCTCAGAACACTCTGGAGCACCTCGGGCCTGAAAAAGGGTAAGTACGATTCTGCCTGGGATGTTAGGTCTCTATAGTTCCTAAAAGAGGCGTCTGCGGCAGTGCAGGCGGAGTTCTAAATTGTTTTCCCACATGCATTCATCATCACGTGCAAACACACTCCGGAGAGACGCGCAAAGAAAGGGAATCCTATATACAGGATCCTCGCATAAATTGGTTAACTATGAGTCGAAAGCTTCAACTAGTAGGAAGTCAGCCGAGAATAGAAGTACCAGTCCGCCAGAGAAAAAAGCAAACCGAAGTTGAGCAGCCAAAATATTGTCAGTCCGTGACAAGATTCCAGTCCGTTGGAGAATTCCATAAAATCCGCGTACCTACCTGTACGGTGTCGCATTTATTTACTTTACAGAATACTTCGCCGTTGGGGTTACCTTGATTGATATCCAACAGGTTATGCCAGTTAGTGTCAATCAGGCTAACATACCAGTAAAATAAGAGATTAGAGGCCTTCTAAGTCGGTCAGGCCAGGCTAACTTGCCCTTTGATTTTCATATTTTCCCGTAATTGGGAAGTTCTGAACTAATTTAACAATACGTTATAGTCGGTCAGGCCAGATTGTACGGATTTTTTAAATTAAACATTAACAATTTCAAATACTCACCGTACAGTAATGTTTTATTTTTAAAATATCTTACGAAACATTTAAATTCATTCACCGGCGAAATTACGAAGCCAAGAACTTTTCCCAGCACATCTGGGTCTAGCAAAACGTTCATTGACCCCGCAAGGACACGCTGCCCAGACAGATTAAATTAACCAATACGAATGCCAAGTGACAAGTTAATCTGATAACTGTGTGAACACTTCAAAGGTTCAGATTAATAATTTCGAGATACATTCGGTTACACGTATTTAAATTAACTGCCAGGTGGCAACCAATTTTGTTTGTTTATGTAAATACCGAGCTCACATGCGGCGCTCGGCCTACAGCTGGAACGCAATCTACGCCGGCCAGTGAACCGATCTCCTGATTCCATCCAGGGGCGTACCGACCGGGATTTTTCGTACATTATTATTTTCTTTTAACCTAAGAATTAAACATATTTTACTTTTATTGTAACATTTAAATATAATAAATCCTGTTATAACCATTACAGAGTCTCCGCATGTTATTACAAATTTCTGGCTCCGAGCTAAAACCAGGCAATCGTCTCCACGTGGGCGGACCGTTACAAGGTGTAGGTTCAGTGGTTGCTTGTTTACCGCGATTCTGCTGTAATAAGTTTATAATGAAGAATATTTTTGTTATAGGGTTTGTGTTTATTGATTGATAAAGTTGATTAAGACAGAAGATATTTTGTGTTTTAGGAATTATAACTAAATTAATTCTAATTACAGTGTAAACTAAGAGGTAGTAGGTTCATACTGTTTCTATACTTATTATAGTGCTTAATATTCATTCTATATGGTTAGGTTAAAATGGCACCCGGACAAATGAATTGTGTAAAGTGTCTAGTAAACGTGGAGAAATACGATGATAAGATCTAGTGTAGCGGATAAGTGTATATACCTTTACGTGTACCTTTCAATGATGTTTTTCTAGTTTCGCATAGGTATTTAAACCTGTTTATATTTGATACAGCATGTAAAATTAAATTTTCAACTTGCTTCTCTGATAGGACTAGTTGTACCTACACCTCTCTTGTTTTTCAATCCATCAATTATTTTATTTGCATATCCATCTGATGAAGAAGGATACTGTAATGTGCTTCTCCTTACGCCTAGTTGTTTCATATTTAATTTTTAGGATAACATTTTGGATTGCATACTTTACGTTTTGGGTTAATTCAATGTTGGCCTTGTTTAAGTTTCGTGCCATCCATTCGTATATTTCCGGTTTAGGAAATGGCGGTTTGATATTTCTGTGTGGCATTCATTATTTTTGAGCTCTCATAGAAAGTGCACGTGTTCTTGGATTTTCTTTTCGAAGTCGTTCTCAGGCTTGGGACGTTTCCCAATTTAATTTTCAAGACCGCGATTGTGGAATTTTAGATATCGACAGTAGTGAGGGAGTTATCCCGATTTTGTTCTAATCTTTTTGAGAAAGTTCTTTTCGCCAGTTTTAGGTACATCTTTTGGTAAGCTCATTAATGTCCATAAGCCTCATAATGGGATAAGGTAGATATGTCGTTGAATAAAACCAAAGTAAAATCCCACAAAGTAGATTTAATGTCGTTTCAAAGGTATAAAGTATTAACGTTTTCGATGTCCACTTGGGATCATCCTCAGACTAAAATAACCACATATAACCAACAAACAAACAAATAAACTTACCTAATATGAGAAACCTGCAAAATTACAAAATTAACAGATCAAAAACCATTGTGTAGGAAAAATATTAAAACATGTAAAACACAAAACGAATGAACTAAATAATACAATTCATAACTAAGAAACAACATTTTGTAAAAAGTGTTTCTTGCCATCACATCCCGAACATGGTGATGAAATGTTTCACTGAAATGTTGCAATCGCAACTTCAAAAGGTTGTTTGAAAACGTTGTCAAAACATTTCATGCTTAGTGTGGCCGGCCCTTATGAAATAAATCCCGGTCTGCCGACACAGGCAGTTCATCACTAAAGTTCACAATTGGAAGTGCTATTTTTATATTTTTCTTATCTTTCATAAGTTAAAAACTTTTTTATTTTAGTATTTGTCTATATAAGAAGATAATATCGAAAGCATCAATTAACAAATACAATATTATTATTAAAATGCTATTCTTGCTTAACTCGTTAATTACTTATTTAATATACCTATTCAAACTATTTATTATTCGTATTAAAATTAATGCAAAAATGTCTCTTTTCAACAAAATACCAATAAATTGTAAGGGGACAGATCACAAAAAAATGTTAAATAGTTTTACCGGGGTCGCATTTTAAATACGCAATTAAGATAGAGCGTTCAAAATATTTTCGAGGTAAATCAGAAGACGTTAAATCTTTATTAATTTACGAAAACATATTAAACATCTTCAAAATGTATAATATAATTTTGTCCTCGTCTGCACTTGTGGAACGGCTTTTTAGTACCGGTGGCCAAATTCTAACTCCTCGAAGAAACAGGCTGTCTTATCACTTATGACAAACTATTAATATTAAGAAAATCGCAGGAATACGCTGTGGAAAAATATGTATTTTTAACATTTTTGTTAATATATTTACAAATAAGCTTTTTTAAAACTGGAATAGTGTTTTCATTTTCATAAAAAAGAATACCTGATATGTACCTATAATTTTCAGATCATTTATAAAGTACCTGTACCTGTACTTAGGTATTAAACAACAAATACCTGTTTCAACACTGTTATTAACTGATAATATAATTTGGTAGGCGCATATTAGGAAAATTACCCCCGACGCCAAAAGAATTACCGCCGGCCCTGGCCTACTCGCGCGGTTTATAATCCTTAAGCAGGTACGTTAAATAGTACATTATAGGCCAAGGGGCAGAAATGCTAGATTTTTCCTAAGGTGCGCTTTGTAGCTCGAGAGCTACAAAGCACCGCGGGAAAAATAGCATTCGGTCCCGAGGTGTATATACTATTTTTTACGCCGATGAAAACACGAAAATTAAGGAAGAATAAAAATTTCGTCAAAGCGATCTGTAATAATTAGTAGTTTGTGGAATTCGTATCTTGACAACCATGGTGACAGAAAGAAATTGCTTATAAACAAACTGACATTTGTGAATACAGATTTGAAAATTGTTAACGGTGATGGAACAAGAAATCGAGGGAGAACCTCGAGAAATTGTTGATACTGCTTCTGCAGTGATTCTTAACTTGCTACCAGCGAAATCTAGAAATCTGTATGATGCGGCTTATAATCGCTTCAGAGCATGGTGTTCCGAAAAGAAAGCGCCGAGCTACACGGAAAACGTAATGTTGGTCTACTTTAATGAACTTTCTAAAAAAAAACAAATCGTCTACTTTATGGGCTCAGTACTCCATGATACGATCCTGCTTGCTATTGTATGATAACACTGATATAAGCAAGCACCCAAAATTATTGCAGTTTTTGAAAAGGAATTCAGAAGGGTACGAGGCCAAAAAATCCAAAGTCTTAACAAGAGATCAAATTGAAACTTTCTTGTTAACAGCAGAAGATAACGAGTTTTTAATGATTAAAGTAAGATAAAAATAACTTCTGACTTGCAATTTTAACTATAAATTCACCATAGAACGACATGGTGGCTGGAAATCTACGGCTGTAGCCGAGGGGTACATTCAAGATTCCGCTCAAAATAAAATAGATATTGCAAGTCGAGTCCTCCAAGGTGCCAGTTCCAGCACGTGTGTCAATCAAAAATCTATAAATGTGACATCCGACGAAAAAGTATTGTGCGATTTTCCAGCTAATATTAATTTTAGTAATTGTGCTAATGTTTCATTTACTGTAAATGTAAACAAATAAGTTCTTAAATTTGCATTCATACTACTACTACTTTTCTTATTGTTAATCAATAATACAAACTCCCTAGGGAGAAAATATGTCACATTATCTCCCTAGGGAATAATACTTCACTTCTGCCCCTCTTTTGTTTTAGGAGAAACTAACTTCTCCTCCCATCTTCGTAAAAACGATATTGGTCTTATATGTGCCATAAATATTATTGTAAAGTGGGTATTTTAGAATAGATGAACTGTCAAAGATAAGTTGAATCAAATGAGAACAAGTTTAGGGAAAGCGAAAGGAACAAAATACATCTCTGGCAGTTGTGCCATTCCAAAACCCGAGTGAATATTATTAGCTTGCATGAAGTTAAATAAATTTCGAGGGATTTGTTTTATAAATATATCCAAAGGATACGACAAAATGCTAACAACGTAACATCTTGTATAAGGATCGAAAGTAGTTCAAATGGCACAAACAACTCATAAAGTACATAACCTGATATTTTGTTGACAGACTGTATAATTGTACTGGATATCAGTGTTAAAAAATATTTGATTTTACTAATGCTAAGAACATTTTATTCTATTATCCTTTTCCACAAGAAAGGCGAGTAATATTCGTATATTTACTTTAATACAATTACATTTTAGTACATTTCAGTTGTTTATCCACCTACCGCCCTAAGATTGTAAAGAGGCAGATGAGGAAAAAGAACAATTGCTTACTACAGAAAAACGTGTGTATGTCAACATGGATTCAGTATTCGATGTGAGTGAAGATGTAAAACCTAATATTACCAGTGTAACTTCGCTGTCAAATTTTACCAATTCTAAATCCGATATTTGGCTTCAAACCAAAATCAAAGAAGAAATATCTCAGAATGTGTTGGAAACGAACGGTAACTTTGCATTATACACCTAAAATCAATTCTTAAGTTATGTAGTACAAGCAACTAAATGATAATAAAAGGGGTTTAGGTACATTTCAAAAAACTAGTAGAAAGTTTTGGTATTTCTACAATCCATGTCCATGTGATTTAAAGCAACTCTAATATGAAAATTTCCATTAAAATTGACCAAATATTAGTAGTTTAATGATTGTAGGGGTATGTGGGGCATTATGGAATAGCGGGGTAAAATGAAAAATTTAAATAATTTCAAGATGGGTGACGCCACCTCGTATTGCTCATGAGGTCTAGTTCACACCATTATTTTATACCGCTGCATAAGGTTTCACGCTTGAGTACAAGAAAACGTGGTAGTTATATCAGTTAATGCAAATCTGTGGCTGTTTTTCTAATATCGAACGGTAAGTGTGATACATCTTACGATCATTTTGTGTAAAAATTTTAAGTTTTAATTGTCCTAGCGTGATTTAAACATCATGTGCGACGCAATGATTACAACATAACCTCAAAATTATCAAACATATTTTTTCTATGACACGATTTTAATCTTTGGGACATGCGGGGCATAACGGAAGGGGCATAATAAAATAAATTCCATTTTGCCCCACAATAAAATTTAATCTTTTTTTTCGTTTTTTTTAGGTGAAACAATGGTACGGAATTACATTCGTAAAACCAAGCGACAGTGCTGGTCGGAGGAGAACATGAAGAAAGCAATCAGTGCCGTGCGTGCAGGTACGTTTGGTTTTCAGAAAGCAGCAGATACATATGACGTACCTTTGTCAACTTTGCACAGAAGATGCAAGTCTACAAAAAATGAAGTTGATGCTGCGAAAAAAACTTTAGGCGCATTCAAAAAAACTTTTACTGTGGAACAAGAAAGAGATTTATCTGAATATATATTAGATATGGAGAGCCGACTATTTGGTTTAAGTATAACCGAATTCAGGTCAGTTGTATATCAGTTCGCAATAAAAAATAAAATAAAAAATGATTTCAACGAGGAAACTGGTCTTGCTGGTAGAGATTGGGTATATAATTTTTTGAAACGGAATCCACACATATCTCTTCGTCAACCAGAAAATACATCTGCTGCTAGGGCAGCAGCTTTTAATAGGCCGAATGTCAACAATTTTTTTGAACTTTTGGGACAGTTACTTGATACGCACAAATTTACAGCAAGTCGAATTTTTAACTGCGATGAGACTGGGATAACTACTGTCCCGAATAAAGCTGGCAAAATTTTGTCGTTAAAGGGTAAAACACAAGTTAGAGTCTTAACGTCTGGAGAACGCGGTACACTTGTCACCGCCGAGATCTGCTTTAGCGCTGCAGGACAATATATTCCACCTTTACTTATATATCTACGTGTAAAAAGAAATCCTTTGTTTGAATTGGGATTACCGCCAGAATCTATTGTTGAGTGTCATCCGTCAGGATGGATGCAAACTAATATTTTTGCACCGATATGGTTTAATCATTTTTTAAAATATTCTAAACCAACTGCCGATGATCCTGTCTTATTGATACTAGATGGTCATGCCACCCATACCAAAAATATAGAACTTTTAGACCTTGCAAAACAAAATCATGTGCACATTTTGGTAATTCCTCCCCATACATCTCATAGACTGCAACCCCTGGATGTTGCATTTATGTTTCCCCTCAGTGCTTATTATGGGCAAGAAGTAAAATTCTGGATGCGCAACCATCCAGGGAGTGTTGTATCTTTATATGACCTTGGACCACTTTTTGGTGCTGCTTATCAAAGAGCAGCGAGCAATCAAAATGCAGTGAGCGCATTTAAAAACACAGGAATTTGTCCATTCAATCCCCATGTATTTCCGGAGGATTTGTTCAAACCTGCAGAAACAACAGATCGTGACGAAGATAGAGAAGAAACCCTACGAACTCCATCACCAGAACGTGCAGATTCTCCCATACCAGGATGTTCCATGGTAGGACAACCCTTAGAATTCTCCATAGAATCTGAAAAACCAGAATCCATAAAGGAAAACTTACCAAACGCCTTAAATCCCTTGCCTGATTCGAATATTTACTTCTCACCAAGAGACATAACATTCCCAAAGTAGGCCCAAAGAAGGGCAGAAAACATGTCAAGCGAGGAAAGACGATGATCTTGACTTCAAACTCCAAATATGGAAGACATAAAACGCGCTGCCCTAGAAAGGGTGCCAGCAAAGAAACCGAAAATAATAAAAAAAAATATTTTGAAAGTTCGCGCTATTAAGAAAAAATGTAAAAAATTAAGCTCAGATTCCAGTGAGTCATCAGATCTTGATCAAGAACTTTGCGATGATAACTCCGACAATGATTTTGATGATAATGTGGTAAATGATCAATTTCTCGATTCGGATAAAGAAGGCAAGTTGAAACAGTTTACGATTGAAAAAATTCTCTTTGAAGACATAAAAGTTTATGATTTCTTGCTCATTGAATTATTTGACATAACAAATAAATCTGCTAAAGAATTTGTCGGCCAAGTTGAAGAAACCAACCAAGGGGGTGTTAAAGTAAAGTTCATGCGCCAATATAGGCAGAATTTAAATATTTTCGTTTTTCCGGATATACTTGATGAAAGTATTGTTTATAAAAAAGAAATTTTAGGAAAGTTAAATAGCTATGAAAAGTTACGTTATGGAAGAGTTAAGTTTTACTGAACTTTTCATTTTGCCCCATACGATTTTCCAATTTGCCCCGACTATGGGGCAAAATGAAAAAAAAACCATATTTAAAAAAAAAACTCATTGTTGAAAAATGTTTAATATTTTGTAATTTCTTTAACCGATTTTATGTGGCATATACATCAATAAATACATTGTAAAAATTACAAGTCTATGATTGTACATTTTCATTTTTATATTTCGATCCAAAGCTTAGGTATTCCATTATGCCCCACATTCCCCTAGTAATTATGAATTGTTTCTTAATAGTTATTTATTTAAAACTGAGAAGGTTTGGGAGTCGATTTAGAATTTAGTTACTTATATAATATTTAGTAACCCACATATAAACATGCACATATGTTTCAGTAAAACAGGAAGAGATTATAACATTAGAATTGCTTTCAGAAGCACTTGATCTAAAGCGTGATGCTAAATATGATATGGATAGCTCTATCAAACTGGAATCATTACATGAAGAATTAGATATAAAAACTGAAATCCGCAGTAACAATGAAGATCAAGTAATAATAGACCCTCCATTGAAGTGCATCATGCAACAAAGTGTTAAAACTCGTACTGAGGAAAGGTTATATAAATGCAATGTATGTGACTACGAAAGTGCGCAGAAGATTCACTTGCAAAGGCATACGAGCATTCATAGAGGAGAGAAACCCTTCAAGTGCAATATATGTAACTATGAAGGTGCACAGAAGAGCGACTTGCAGAAGCATATGAGCACTCATACAAGAGAGAAACCCTTCAAGTGCAGTGCTTGTGACTATAAAAGTGCACAGAAGAATAACTTGCAAAGGCATATGAGCACTCATACAGGAGAGAAACCCTTGAAGTGTAATTTATGTGACTTTGAAGGTGCACACAAGAGAAGCTTACAATTGCATATGAGAACTCATACAGGAGAGAAACCCTACAAGTGCAATACATGTGACTATGAAAGTGCACAGAAGTGTGACTTGCAGAAGCATATGAGCACTCATACAGGAGAAAAACCCTTCAAGTGCAATATATGTGGCTTTGAAAGTGCATACAAGAATAGCTTGCAAAAGCATATGAGCACTCATACAGGAGAAAAATCCTTTAAGTGTAATTTATGTAACTTTGAAAGTGCACACAAGAAATGCTTACGATTGCATATGAACACTCATACAGGAGAAAAACCCTTCAAGTGTAATTTATGTAACTTTGAAAGTGCACACAAGAAAAGCTTACGATTGCATATGAGAACTCATACAGGAGAGAACTACACGTTTTGATTACAAAATTCGTAATTGGCAGATTGTAAAGTTTAACTACTAGGACAATTTTATAATTAATAGATATAATTATACTGATTGGCGAGTTGAAGGAGACAAATTGTATAAGAGGGTGGAAAATAGTAGATCATGGAAATTAGTTGTACCCACCAGCAGCTTATTTGGGGGTCGCAAAAACTGTTTCTCGCATTGCTCAGCGTTATTATTGGCTAAAATTACGTTATATATCCAATGCAAGATGACCGACGGAGAAGAATTGTTTGCTCAGCGCTCCTCAAATTTTGTTTTTAAGTGTTGCAAAACTAGAATTTTTAACAATTTCAAATGTGTAAAATGTTTTAGTGTCGTTCATAAAGGTTGTTTGTCTAAGTTAAAGACTAAAAGCTTTATAGAAGGAAATAGAATTGTGTGTTGTGATACTAGTTATCAATCAGTGCAAAGTGAAGTGGATCATTTCAAGGATAAATTACGAGAAAACAGTAAAGCGATTGAACAGCTATTAAATGAAAATCTGTTGAAAGATAATTATATTGCTAAACTAAATCAAAAAAACAGTAAGGTTATGGCAGAGGCCCTAGATGTGGAAGAGGCCATGAACTCGACGATTCTGAAGCAGAAGGATATGATACGGGAACTACGGAAATCACTGGAAACACTGAAGCGTTTCCAAGCGGAGGATGATAGCAACAAAGTTTATTCCAAGCCTATGAGCACCCAAACTGAAGAATTTGGTGACACACTTTTAATGATAAAGGATACTGATGAAAAGGAACTAGTACAGTTTGTTAGTATTAGCACCCAAACTGGGAACCAATTAGTAAATGACGCCACAGCTGAAAGGGGGGAAGACCTTGATACTGCTAACCCTAACAAAACATTCTCTGATGAATGGTTTGATATCATGTACGGCCCTCCACGATTAACGACTAGTGAAACCTGTAAACTGGATCATTTAGATAATATTCAAAATAAAAAACCGCAATGTCTAGTAAAATATCAAATATTGCAGAAAATTTTACTTTACGCAAGAAGGTAGAAAATTCTGTATCTTCTAATAAATGAAATCTCGAAACAAGTGAGTTAAAAAAATATTGCTCGTAAGTGATAGCCACGGTCGAAAGCTAAGTGATATGTTAAATGTAAGAACAGAAGGACTTTCCCTACAATGTTCTGTAATAATAAAGGTAGTTGCACCATTTGGTAAAGTTGTTGGAGATATAAATAACCTTAACGTAAATAAAAATGGTTACACTGTAATAATGGCTGGTGCAAATGACATTGAGGGCAAAATTAATATAAAAAAATATGTAGGCATATGCAGACGTGAATGCTGTAACAAGAAATTAATTTTAATAACTGTTACGTATCGATATGAAAATTGTAATTGTATATGGAACTATCGAATCTAAAAACTCAATAAACATTTACTAAATTATGCGTTAAGAAACAATGTGAACATTTTAGACATAAATAGTCAGCTATTTTTGTAGAAATATTCATATTAAAGGAGGAGTAGCAATATACGTAAAAAATGGTTTCAAAAGCGAGAAACTTGATCTTATTGGATCACTGTCGATTGAAATAGATTTTGAATGTGCAGCAACGAACTATTTCTTTGATGATAAAAATTACGTTGTTGTATTAGCAGTGTTAGAGCACCATCGGGAAATCTAAAAATAAGTCTGCGTGGTGACTTCAATATAAATTGCCTTGTACCGACAAATAATTTGAATGAGCTTCAGGATATTCTAAATTTGTATCGTATAACTACTACTATTGGAGAGCCAACCAGATTAAAAAACTGTAACGATAATATATGTGTAAATAAAAATTTAAAACGCTTCCATAGCGAAGTAATTATGAACGGCCTCTCGGACCATACCGCTCAGGCATTAACTTTCCACATAACAATAGAAAACCTACTCCTGAAATAATTACTTAATCAAATATAGAGAACTAAGTAACTGCAAAAATATTGAATATATCTGTAATCTACTTACAAAAGAAAAATGGGAAACCATAATGGATTCAGATAGCAATACCAATGTAAATTTGATCTTCAATAATTTTCTTAATATATTTTTACATTATTTCAACTTGGCTTTTCCGGAAAAAACAAAATATGTATCAAATAAAAAATCTTCAAGTAATAAATGGATAACGAAGGGCTTAAGGGTCTCGTCTCATAACTTAAAGAAATTATATTTATTAACACTAAACGGTAATGAGGAAGCCAAAATTTTTTATAATAGTTATAAAGCAATTTATAGAAATCTGATTTATAGTAAGACCAAACAGATGTACAACAATTATTCATTGCTAAGAAATTCTAAACAGAAGTCAAAAACTGCTTGGAAAATTATTAATGCAAAAAATGATACGTGGAAAAATAATTCAATTAATTTAACAATAAATAACGAAACTATCAGTGATCCGGAAATAACAGCGAATTATCTTAATAATTATTTTAATAGAATACCATATTTTGTACGTGCGGATAAATCAGTACCGATCTGTTCTACTAAATAGTAATATAGATAACAAATCTTCTTTCACTTTCTATTTTACCAGCAACACCTGCTGATATCATTGACACAATCAATATTTTAAAACATTCTAACTCATCTGGCCTCGATATGGTTAGTAATAATCTTTTAAAGCATTGTAAATTATATATCGCCGAACCACTATCGTTTATTTGTAACTCCTCTATCAAGCAGGGTCGTTTTCCAAACAAACTAAAAATTGATAAAATTTAACCGCTGCACAAAAATGGGTCAGAAGTGGCCGCTGAAAATTACAGACCCATCGCGTTAAGGTACGGTCTATCTACTGCGCAGTCCGCACGCGGATTACGCAATGCGGAGTCCGCATAGATTGCATAGTGTGTTTATTAAATGCGGCTGTTCTATGTATAGCGCGCTCCGCACGCGCAACACAATCGTCCGTTGCGCACGTCCGTCGCTATTGGCCGTGGGGCGATTTCGACGACTGGTCCGCAGCAGTTGTAAACAAACTTCCGTGAGAAAAGTACGTGGTTTTGAATTATTTAAATTTAAAAAAAAAGAAACTATTATGACAACTCAGAAAAATTTTTGCAAATTCTCAAAAGAGCAGGACGAAATTCTAATAGATAGCGTGTCTCGACATCCTGCGCTATATGATGCCTCTCAAAAAACGTACAAGGATAATGTGGTGCGAGATAATATATGGCGGGAAATTACTGAAATTATTAATAGAAGCGGTAAGTTATAATTTTTATATTTATGAAAAACATATTTACATTTTTATTTTGTGTCTGTTCGATTTATTGATTTCTCTTGCCAATGGACACTTCCTTGTCTGCTACAAAAGTAGTTCTTAAATTCATCACGTGTTCTAAATGCCTGCAATGACGCATTTCCTCCAGTTTTATTTAAAGGTGCCATATTTTCAGTTGGAAAAGTTATGTCAGGTTCTTCTTCACTTGCACAGGTTGAGTTTCTTAGCAAATTATGCAAACAACAACACACTATAATTAACAACTCAGTTGTATCCGGTTTAATAGCAGTAAGTAGGTGTAAAGAATATTGTAAAAGTTTGACACAAAATTCCGAAGGCATTTTCTACAGTTCTTCTTGCTCTACATAGCCTGTAATTAAAGATACGTTTCTGATTATCGGAAGTTTAATCTTTTGGATAAGGACGTAACACGAAAAATACGATTTATAATTAAAATACATCGAACCCGTATTATTTGGACATATTATACGGCAATGTTTTCTATCTATTGTTCCGCAACAATTAGGAAAATTCCATATTTCATTAAAGCCTTCAGCAACAGCTCTCATACTCTTTGTTGTGGGAACTGGTAAATAAATAGGTACCAGATTCTTGCATATTGCTGCTAGTACTTCTTTGACTATTAAACTTATGTGGTTATGTGAAATTCTATAAGCAATGCTAATGAACGAAAAGACTCTCCTGTTGCCAGATATCTGAAAATAAAATAAAGTCTCATTTTAGTCCAAGACTGCAAAACAAGATGGCGAACATTAAGAGATTTATACAACAGGAAACTTAAACTAACAACAAAGAAACCAACTGGTACCGCTGCAAGCAGCAAGGGAACAACGTGGGAGTATTTAGATCACATGTCATTCCTAAGAAAAGTTCCAAATGAAAAAGCGTAAGGGTTTCAAAAATGTGGCCTTCATACAATGGTAATTTATACAATTTTTCTACATAGGTCTTTTACTAATGTTTCTGGCATTGGGTCTCCGGTCTCTGACCAACTTCATGAAAATGATCAAGAAACAGTAAATGAAGAAACAGTAGCTGCTATAGATGAAACTGAACAGGAAGAATCACAAGAAGAAAATAGTAATCGAAAAAGATCGTTATTAGAAGAGTCTGAAACATCAATGAAAGGCGCAAACAAGAAGAGAAATACTGACCGTGTTATTGCAGTTATAGAGAACAGAGGCAAAGAGAGAAATAAATTATTTCGTGAATTATTGTCAGCTCCATCTGCATCTGTCCCTGCACCTGAAACCAATCCCATAATGACGTTTTTTTCAGAGTATGGCTCAAACTGTAATGACTTTTCCTCCAAACCTAGCAGTGGAGGCAAAAGCCAAAATTTGCCAAATTGTCACTGACTTAGAATATCGTGCCATTTCACAGAACCAGCAGCTAAACCATTCTTATCAGCAAACTAGAAAGTTTTAATTACCTTCTTAACTAACTAACTAAATTTTTAATCAACTTTACGAAAATATTGATAAAGGATGTAACAATATAGGAATTTTTCTTGACCTCAGCAAAGCGTTTGATGTAGTGGAGCATAATATATTATTATATAAATTGAAGCGTTATGGTGTGAGAGGCTGTGTACTGGATTAGTTCAAAGATTACTTGTGACAGATATCATTATGTAGAAGTAAATCAGACAAGATCTGATTGGCTCGTGAGCTCGATTGGTGTCCCGCAAGGGTCTATTTTGGGACCTTTACTGTTCATAATTTATATAAATGATATCAATTTTAAAAATACCGTTTTGTTTGCTGATGATATCTCGATCTTGATTAATAAAAAAGAGAATATAACCGAATATGCTAATGAGCAGCTGATTGAAATATGTAGTTGGATTTCCAAAAACAAATTAATCCTAAATAACAAAAAATCTTTCTTTATAAATTTTAATTTATCAAAAACCACCATCTAACAAGTTTATACTGCCAATTTCTTAGGGCTGCATATTTCATAAAACTGCTCATGGAGAGAACATATTGACTCAACGTGTAGGTAAGAAAGTAGATTCTATGTGTTATTGTTTACGACAACTTTTTTTGAGGTTGATATATCTTTGTTGAAAATATTTTATTTTGCACATATGTTTCGTTAATATCCTATGGTATCATTGCCTGGGGATCCTCAAAAAGAATCATTAAGGTTATTTAAATTACAAAAAACTGCTATACAAAATATGACAGATGTAAGTAGACGTGCTAGCTGTAGGGAATTATTTAAAAATATGCAAATATTAACATTACCTTCAATTCTTATCATGAAACTATTACTATATCATATATGCAAAAACAGAACTACAAAATTTACCAACACTAAACAGCCATCACTCGTACAGTACTCGGTATGGGGATACACTTGAAGTCACAGCACATAGACCTAACGTTTACGAATCGAGTCCAAAATATTTGGCCATAAAAGTCTATAACAGACTACCGGAAAGTATCAAACAATTAAACGCCAGACAATTTAAAAAAAACTGTTGCTTTCTTTACATGCATTTTACAGCATAGAGGAATTTTTAAAATGATTTTGTTGCTTTTCCTTCTGTATTCATTCGTTTTTTGTTTCGTTTGCGTTTCGTTCATTCATGTATGTTTATATTTTGTATTTATTTATTTATTTAATCTAGAGTCGTTTTACCGTTAGGTGTCGGACTGTATGTATTATATAATCTAAATTGATTACTTTTATTGTGACATATGTAACTATTTGTATTTTTTATAACATGAATGTGGACAATGTCAATACTGTATATGCGGTCCTATGACAATAAAGAAAAATAAAAAAGTAGTGTGGCTAAGTATATTCGTTCATATTCCGTTTGCATCAGCCGTAAAGTAGAACAAAAGAAACCAGCAGGACTTATGGTTGGTAGACCGCATGTTACTAGACCTTGGGAATTAATTTCAGCAGATTTAGTTGGTCCATTGGCTCGCTCAAAGCGTGGTTATTCGTATATTTTGGTAGCCGCCGATTACTTTAGTAAATTTCCGTTAATTTTTCCCTTGCATTCTGCAACTACTCCTGCCATAATTAGACATTTAGAGGAGGATGTGTTTTTATTATTTGGGGTACCAAAATATATTTTAGTAGATAATGGGGTGCAATTCCGCAGCAAAGAATTTAAAAAACTGACTGATAATTATGGGCTCCAAGTTAGGTTTACTGCTTTATACCATCCACAAGAAAATCCCACAGAAAGTGTCAATAGGGTTTTAAAAACCGCAATCTCATCTTATCTTTCTGATAATCAACGTGACCGGGATAAACATTTGTCAAAGGTTGCTTGTGCTTTGTGTACTGCGAAAGATGAATCGACAGGGTTCTCAACGTATTTTATAAATTTTGGTCGAGAAATAATTCTCGATGGGGAACATTTTCAGGGAAACACGAAGAGTCAGAAGAAGATGAGGATGTGGAGATCGTGCGTGATGTGCGAAAGATTCAACTTCGATCTAGAGCGTTTCGGAAGCTTTACAAAAGCATACAAACCAGACTGTTAAAGGCTTACGAAAAAAGTAAAAAGGGTTATAACTTGCGCCGCAGGGATGTTAGTTATTTTCCTGGTCAAATGGTTTGGCACAGGAATAAATCATTATCTAGTGCTTACAAGTATTATTCGGCCAAGTTAGCTCCGAAGTACGTTGGACCCTTTAAGATCAAGAAAAAACTCGCACCGTGGACTTTTGAATTGGTAGATGCGGATGGTCGCTTTAAGGGTAATTGGCACGCAAAGGATTTCAAAGCGCACCATGAACCTTCTTCGGACGATGACTAGATATTTCTTTTTTTTTTCGGGTAGTGGGTTGGGCATTGTAGGGAAGGTCGCTATTAGGGATACAACTAGGCTTACCAAATCTGTTTTAGATCAAAACGGGACTGAAGCTAAAAAAAGAAGCAAAAATCTATTTCTATAATTCGGGTGGTTGGTTGAGATTAAGGCGTAAGCATAAACACAATGAAAACGGCAATCGTCCCCTTTACTAGACGTAGGAAGCTGAATCTAAAAGCTCCCATGCTAGAAGGGGCGGTTATAAACTTCAGTAATGAAGTCAAATACTTAGGAGTTACACTAGACCAGAAGTTGACGTGGAACTCACACATTGATAAAGTGCAGAAGAAGGCAGTTCTAGCATCCCTAGCATGCCATAGACTGGTAGGAAGAAACTGGGGGCTAAAACCAGCAATGATCTATTGGTCATACGTGGCTATAATAAGACCCATGGTCACCTACGCAACAGTCGTGTGGTGGCCAAAAGCAAAACAGATCACCACTCAGTTATTACAGCTAGAAAAGATACAACGTCTCGCCTGTATGAGTGTAACAGGTGTAATGAGCACCTGTTCAACTGCAGCAATAGGTAGCATGTTAGGACTAACGCCCCTACACCTTCAGGTGCAAAAGGAGGCAATGCTACATGCGCTCACGCTTGCAAGGACAAATAAATTCAAATCAGGAGACCTGATAGGCCACTTAGGTATTCTAAGTCTCACTCACCTACAGCGAACGGCCTACACCGTGTTATGCCAATAAAATACAACTTCGACCAACCTTTTAGAGTGACCATCACAGATCGGGAAGTGTGGTCCTCGGGAGGACCTTCCTTCAAGCAAGGATCCCTCCAGTGGTATACGGATGGTTCGAAGATGGAAGGAGGAGGAACTGGAGCGGGGTCTACGGACCCGGTTGCCGCATTTCCGAACCCCTCGGTGCCGTAACTATCATCTTCCAGGCTGAGGTTTATGCCATAAACCTTTGCACAAAGATAAATCTAAGGAAGGGATATAAAGGTGCAATAACCGACATCCTCTCAGACAGCCAGGCAGTAATAAAGGCTTTAAAGGGCCCCATTTGTAAGTCGAAACTAGTCTGGGAGTGCCTGAACAACCTCAAACAGCTGGCAAACAGAAATCACGTTACCTTGTGGTTGGTGCCAGGGCATGAGGGCGTACCAGGCAACGAAAAAGCCGACGAACTCGCAAAACGCGGAGCATGGACGCCATTCACTAGACCTGAGCCCTGCTGTGGAATACAGAAAAGTCACATAAAACAGGCGGTCAAACTATGGGAGAAACAACAGAAATCCTCATACTGGCAGAATATTCCATGACAACGTCAGGCAAAACAGTTCATCACTGTTTCGCAAAATAAAGCAAAACTTGCTTTGTCCCTCAGCAAGATGGAATTGAAAACCATCATTGGCCTATTAACAGGCCACACAACATTAAAATACCATCTTTTTAAGATTGATAAGGCTGAAGACCAAATCTGCAGCATATGTAACGAGGCAGCGGAAACGGCAGAACACATTCTATGCGAATGCAATGCTGCCTGTCGACGCAAACAAAATATTTCGGACGGGCAACCATGACGCCTAACGAACTAAGGGACTCGAAGTGCAGAGACATTATAAGGTTCATCAACAGCCTACAACTTCTCTAACAAAGAAAGGCCTCATAAGGGACAAAAGAACCACTAAGGGTCGAAGTGACGGAAGGCATATAAAGGCCAAAGCCCTAACATCTAATAATAATAATAATAAACATTTTGTTTGGCTACAGTCAATTATTGTAATCTTTGAATCATCCTGTATACTTAGTGAAAGTAGTTTGCATGTCTTACCATGAATTTGCTATTCACATAACCTACAATAAAGTTTGATCAGTTGTTACATACTTAAGAAAACACGAAAAACGTTTAATTAGAAGTGCATTCAACTAACACTAATAACAAACTAATTTTTTTAATATATATGACGCAATAAAAGTGAGTAATTTCAGATATTTCTTCATATAACACAATTTAGTACATTTAACTTTAATATATAAAACGCAGATTGATCAAGATGCATCCAGTGTTTAATATCCATGACGCCAAACCAGATGTTACTACCGCAGGCTCATTACTAAATACCCACAACTCTGCATATGATGTCTTCCATCAGACCAAAATCAAGCAGGAATTATCTGAAACTGAGGGTACTAATGGTAAATGTATGCCGTAGTGCAAATTAAATGCAAATTAAAATAAAAAAAGAAAATTACTATCCAACATGAAAACGGAATTTCAATGCTGTTTATTGTTGCTTTCTGCAAGACATTATAATTTTTAACAACTTTATTACCATGAAAGCTTCCATTACAACTAATGAAATATAAATAGTTTGACAATATACAACAGAGCTTAATCCTCAATTGTATTTGCAATGCTATTAATCAGTAAATCGTATATAAACATGTAAATCTGTTACAGTGAAATGTGAAGAGCTTCAAATCGGGGAATTACAATCGGAAGCATCAGATTTAAAGTATGATGCTAAATATGATCATGATTGGTCCCTCAAATTGGAATCATTGCATGAAGAATTAGATATAAAAAGTGGAATCTTAAGTTGCAAAAAAGATGCTGTAAAGTCATACAAATGCTTTGCATGTGGACATAGCTTCAGATGGAAGAAAAATTTAATGAAGCACGCTAAAATTCATTCCGACAAAAATCCGTTACCTTCCACTGTATACCATTATAGACACACAACGAAGCGCAATATACAACAATGTATGACAATTTATACTGGAGAGAAACGTTTCAGGTGCAACATTTGTGACTATCAAAGTGTACGGAAGTGCGACTTGAAAGGACATATGAAAACTCATACAGGGGAGAAACCTTTCAAATGCAACATTTGTGACTTTAAAAGTGCACGCAAGACTAACCTGGCAGACCATATGAGATTGCATACTGGGGAGAAACCTTTCAAGTGCAAAAATTGTAATTTTGAAAGTGCATATAAGAGAACCTTGCAACGACATGCGAAAGCTCATACAGGAGAGAAACCTTTCAAGTGCAACATTTGTGGCTATCAAAGTGTACGGAAGTTCGACTTGAAAGAACATTTGAAAACTCATACAGGGGAGAAACCTTTCAAATGCAACATTTGTGACTTTAAAAGTGCACGCAAGACTAACCTGAAAGACCATATGAGAATGCATACTGGGGAGAAACCTTTCAAATGCGAGATATGCGAGTACAAGAGTGCACATAAACTTGGTATGCAGTATCATATGAGTACTCATACGGGAGAAAAACCATTCAAGTGCCATATATGTGATTATGAAAGTACACATAAGATTACTTTACAACAACATATCAGAACTCATACTGGAGAGAAACCTTTCAAGTGTAATGTATGTCACTATAAAACTGTATACAAGAATGCCTTGCGAAGTCATATGAGCACTCATACAGGAGAAAAACCATTCAAGTGTGATATATGTGATTATAAAAGTACACATAAGATTACTTTACAACAACATATCAGAACTCATACTGGAGAGAAACCTTTCATTTGCAATATGTGTGACTACAGAAGTGCACGTAAGATTAACTTGCAACATCATATGAGTACTCATATGGGAGAGAAACCTCTCAAGTGCAACATGTGTGATTATAGGAGTGTACGGAACTGTAACTTGCAACAACATATGAAAACCCATACAGGAGAGAAACCCTTCAAGTGCAACATTTGTGAGTATGAGAGTGCACATAAGAAAAATTTGAAACAACATAGTATAAGAACTCATGGACTAGCAGTAGAAATGTTTTAAATGGAAAAGTATGATTGTAAATATGTACTGAGTTATAAGTTAAGAAGGTGCTACAGTTATTAATATATTCAAACATACTGAAGCTTTTAATGGTTCTTGGACAAAATTCCTCCAACATTAATACTCTGTGAATAACACTCTATTAAAAATGCCCCCTCCCCCTATTCAAAAAATCCCCGGCCATTATCCATTGTATAAAAAAAGACGTTAAATAAAACTTCCTTGACATTACAAACAATGGATACAAAAATAAATTTCATAAAACCAAAATTTTTAAAAAATTTAATTTATAACAAGCTATACATACAAATTTAAAATAATACGAGTTGCTTCCCAAAAGTAATGAGAATGGTTTCCAAAAAATCCTTTTATCCCATAAACATACAAGTAGGCTCAATCACTTTCAAAGTTACCTGAAACTGAACACAACCCTTCCAATGACGCTGCCATTCGTCGTAGCAGTGCTGGAAGTCTTTAGGTGTTTAGAGCACGTTTTCAACAGTACTAAAGTGGTGTGCCTTCAGGTGAGTTTTGAGTTGGTGGAATAAAAAAACTCGCATGTTGACAAGTCAGGGCTGTAGAGTGGGTGAGAAAGGGTACTGATGTTTTACAGTGCCAAAAACTACCTCACCGTCAATGATGTGCGACTTAGCCCATTCTCGTGATGAAGGATTTACGTTTTGGCAATATCGGGGCGTATTCGCAAAACTATTCTCTAACGTCAATCCCGATCCAGAGCAGCCTTGATAATGGCCACATTTTCATCAGTTCAGATGACCAGCCATCATTTAAGCGTAGCAAACTTGTAATGCTTGTTCTCTTTGCTAAACCCCAATAAATTTCCAAATGGTGTGATGGAAACTTCTATGCCATCCTGCTACTGAATTGTTTGTTTTTGGTAATTCATCTTCAGATAGTAGACATATACCTATTCATTGATGGTATAAGTTGGTCGCTATCCTCCATGGCGTTGTGAGTCTACCTCAATTGCATTATTGTTTATTTTCTCAACTCGGCAATTAAAATCTCCTAACATTATTCATCTGCCGTTTATATTTTCTGCATTTCCTGTCATTTCTTAAAAAAATTCTTCTTATTTGCTGTTTCCCCCTAACTTGGACCATAAACTATATACTAAGGATGTCTTGTTTTGCTGGTCTAGTTGTAGTTCCATTATTAATTCCCATTTCTTTCTGCTATTTACGTATTCTTCTTCTGTTATACATCCTTCTGCTGCTCTTGCTTCCGATTTAAATAAACTGTATAATAATATATGTCCTCTTTCTAGTTCCATAATTCCCTGTTCGTTTAGTAATTGCTAATAAATCTTATTTGGCACTTATTTTTCCCGTTTTCCCTCATATTTACTTTTCTTATTTTCCGTTTGCGTGTCTTCATTCATCGACATAGCAATTCGTTTTTTTTATATGTATCTACTATCTTGAATTTATTTATTATTTCTTCCAATGTGTTATTTTCCGTATTCCACCTCCGTAGTTTAGCTTCTATTGCCAGCTTCTAGTAACCAACTTTAACTATTTTCCCTCGTCTTCTTTCTTCTTCCTCTCTCTTACTGATTTGCTTATCTACATCTCTACTTTTCTGGATAATCCACTATTAATAAATATCTTGCTTCTTTTATATTTTCCAATTTTACCTTATTCTGCATTATCTTTACTTTATCTTCAGGGTTCTCTAATTGTACTAAGCATATTGTTAGCGTCATTCTATAGACTGTTTATATGGGAACATCAAGTCCTAATTTTTGTCCGCTTTTATCTATTTTGAATCCTGGTGCTACGACATTAATGCGGCTCTTCTCTTTGTCTAGTTGTTCTAGTCTTCTATTTGTAATTCGTAGGACGTAGCTCGTTTTTAACCTCCGCATATTCCTTTTTTGTGACGTTATTCTGTTTTGCTCATCTGATTGTGCCGCTCCATCTGGATTAAAGCAATGTTCAAATAGCCGCTCCATAGGAATCAAATTTCTATTTTAATGACCATTTTTATGTTGATTACAATTTTCGCTATTTTCTTAAAATTTAATTTACGGGAGGCCACTTTCGAGAAACCTAGTCTGGCGCTTGACACGTTTGTTAACTGCAACCAAAATATTTCCGAAAATTTCTTTGTTAGCAGCGTTAGCCTTCTAGATATTGCCTTTTAAGCTTTTCTCGAAAGTCGCACGTGTAATTTCCTTCCTGTATAATTGCATCATATTTCTCCATGTGTTATAATATTTTTGACCAACGCGCTTTCGCGCTGCGTTTGGTTCTTCAGTCGGTCTTCCAACTTCGACTCCGGTCGCCTATTTCCATCTACGGGGGCCGTAAAGAAAAATTTAGTAGGCGCTAAATTCTGGTTACAGGCGGACGGATTATCGAAGATCAGGGTTTTCTTCGCGGCTTCTCTGCTAAACTGAGTTTTAGCGTATCGCATTTTGCTTTAGGCAAAAAAAGAATCAAGACCAAGTCGGATTTAAATAAATACTAGCAGTGTTAAGCTTTGGTACATGGATAATTAAATGTAATTGTCCTTTCGATCTTTATCGGATAAAAGCGATGTAAAAACCCGTGGACGTTGTGCTTCTTGGAGCTGTTGTTTTAATCGTCTGAACCCCCGTCGGAAGTAAGCTGATTCCCAGGAGCGTCGCAGCAATTATTTCGTCCCAAAGTCTCCCGAGGAACGTCGCCTACCTTTTCCCCGGACCTGAAAATACCCCAGAACGTACCTGCATCTGGAGAACACCTCCAAATTGTGCCTGCCTCTCTCTCTACTCCATTCAACGGAAGTCAAGGTAAAGAAATTAGTTTTTTTGTGTTGTGGCGTGTGACGCGTTAAATTGCAAAATTTTAAGTTATTGAACATTTCTTTGTTGATACGACAAGAAGCGGCCTTCAGTCGTCGATTCGCATTTCGTTTCCCGTAAGCCGCTGGCTTCTCGGCCTTCCACGAGAACCTACAATCAGCTGTGATTTGGAAGGTGGCACCCGTTAATTTCGACATCCCCTGTACACAACTAGAAATATTTCCTCCCGTAAGCGATTTCCGTGAGCTCTCCCTACTCCTCTGAGCTAAGCTGTAGGCCATCTTCCACCTATCCGTTTGCGGGTCGACGAAAAAGCTCCCTCGGCCCGTAACAATTCTCCTTCATCATAGTCTCATTTTCCAACTTTTGTTTCGTTAGTCTTCGTTGTACCTCCTTGATCTGACCGTATCTGATTTACTTCTAGTGTTAGATTTTGTAATAAGCTTAGTATTTGGTCAATTCTGATATCTTCTTTTTGTTGAGGCTTTCCTGTACATCCTCTTGTTGTCTGGACGTCTAATTTTGTTCTTACTTTTTTTTGTCGAATCTCTACTCTCATTTTCGTCATTCACCCATCTTTTTCTTTTTTCCTTTTCTGTTGATCATTCTTTGCTGTCGCGCTCTGTTGTGTGTGTATCCATGGCTGATTTCCATGTATGTAATAATGTAACCTTCAAAGAGGCGATCCCAAGAATCCAAGAACGTATTAGTTATTACGAGGTGTGTTCAGTTTATTCAACAATTTAATCACAAATAATTACCGTCACACTTAAGGCACCTATCCCATTGTTTTACTAACCGACGTATACCCTGCACATAGAATTCTTATAACTGTTGATTGAAGAAGTCTTCCACAGCTTTCTGTACCTACTCATGCGCCAGACTCAAAATGCCGACCCTCCAACGCCTTTTTCAGCGGTCCAAAAATATGGAAATCGCAAGGCTATAAATCCGGGCTATAGGGTGGATGCTCTAAAACCCTCCATTTTTTTCGTTGAAGATTTTCTTTTACCACTTTAGCAGTATGACGCCTAGCACTGTCGTGCAGCAAAATGAATCTACGCGTAAGTTTCCCTGGACGTTTCCGTCTTATTGCTCGATGAAGCTTGTTCAAAGTTTCATTGAACAGATATACATTGACATTTACTCCAGGTTCCTTAAACTCTATCAACAAGGGTCCTTCATGGTCGAAAAAAAAAGTTAACATCCCTTGCCTGCAGAAGGTTGTGCTTTAAACGTCTTCGGTAGTGGTGAACCTGAATGTTTCCAGTGCATCAACGTTAACTTACTGGATGGGTCGTAGTAATGGCACCAAGTTTCGTCACCAGCAACTATTGGCAGAAGAAAGGCATTAACATTTTGCCTATAGTCTGTGAGGTGTTGCAGAGATAAGTCCATTCGCAAGCATTTTTGTTCATTAGACAAGAGAGGAGGAATGTATTGCTAACAACAACCAACAATTTCTGAAATATCTTTAATTGAAAGTCGACGATTTTCTCCAATAAGGCCTTCCATACATGCCATATTGTTTTCTGTTAATGCAGTACACCGTGCACCTGGTCGCGGCTCATCCACAATCCCATCTTATCCATTCTTAAATTTTCGGCACCATTCCTTCACAGTTGGGTACGCAATACATGCATTTCCATACACTGCTTGCATTCGCGTATAAATCTGCAATGACTGCACACCCTCAACGCATAAAAATTGTAGGACCGCACGCTGATCAAACTTGGATGGATTTTCAACAAGTATCGCCATTTGAAAATCGAAGTTTTAAAAGTCAGAATGAAATTCAAACACCAGAAACTTATTAATGTGTTGCTCACAAACACTATTAACATTAACAAATGTCATTTAAATTATTGCATTTGTTTTCAAAGCCAAGTTGATCAAAGATGGGTTTCAGTTGAACAAGCCTTATACAGGGTGTCCAAAATGTGATAGTATACGACTGCTATCTCGGAAACGGTTATAGATGGAATAGGGCATCAAATGTTCAAAAGTTGCGTAATTACATGGCTTTTAAAATGATATTTGAAGATTGCAAAAAAATCAGCGGTTCTCAAAATATTTGAAAAAAACTGAAAATTGGTCAAAATTTAAAATCGCCATAACTTTTTTATTTAAAGGAATTTTAAAAAACTGAAAGGTTTCCAAGAAAACATACACAATTACCTACATTTTCATCCAATCTCTGTATTTTTACGCCTACTAGATTTTGAGATACGGCTACTATCTTTTGTTTTGCTATGGCCGCCATATTGAATTTTTGCATGGAAGAATTGCAAAAAATCAACGAATTCAACCATGTATCATACATGGTACTTTAGCTAAAAATACACCCATAAAATCAACTTTTTATTATTAACACACTAACTGTCAAGTTGCCATCAAATGAAACAATTGACTATCCAATCTAATCCAAATGACGCTTACGCTTGTCAACCAAGGTGTTGAATAATTTCCACAAAGTGTATGAAAATGAAGTATTCTAATGAAGAAAAAGTCGATATGCTTTTTGTGTATGCAAGAGCATTTCGCAATGCAAGAAATGCTGCTTAAAGATACGCGGCCTTGTATCCCGAAAGACAGGTTCCTGATACCAGAATATTTGCACGGTTAGAAAAAAATTTGCGCGAACTGGGAAAGTTTGAAAAGCGGAAAAAAAGAAAATTAACTGTTACAGCAGAAGGAGGTGAAGAGGAAAACTAATGTTTGGGTAATAGTATTTTATAAATAAAATTTTTTAAACTTTACCTTATAATATTTATTTTAGGCTACGTGCATTTTAAAAATTTTAATCAAAATGAGGTTTTTCTGAGGAAAATCGAAAAAGAAACAGGTGTCAAAAAATGTCGGCAAGAAAAATATTGAAAAGGCATAAGTACAGACATTATCGCTACAGAAAAGTACGACATTTGAGGCCCTTGGACTACAATAAAAGAAACATTTTTTGCCGGTGGTTATTGAGAAAAAAGAGACAGGATGCAAACATTCTCAAAAAACTTCTATGGAGCGACGAAGGCCGATTCTGCAATAACGGCTGCTTTAACAGAAACATCCACTATCGTTGGACCCAAGAAAATGAACATTTACACCGCGAAACTGCATTTCAGGAGAGGTTTGGTGTAAATGTTTGGCTCGGGGTATTGGACTCAAGTGTAGTGGGCCCTATCTTTTTTAAGGAGCATTTGACAGGGGAAAGGTATTTGGATATGCTGAACAATACGTTACAAGATCTATTAGATGACCTTCCCCTAAGTGTCTTAAACAATTTCACATACTTTCAACAGGATGGTGCACCAGCACATAGGGATAGGCGTGTTACGGAATTTTTAAATACTTTTAAACCCAATTGTTGGATTGGTAATAATGGACCCATAAATTGGCCGGTCAGGTCTCCATACATATCCCCTATGGATTTTTCCATATGGGGAATTATTAAACATAATGTTTATAAGACGACGCCCCGTGATGTAAATGATTTAAAACTAAAAATTAGGGAGGCGTGTAATAAAATTACCCCGACCGTTTTGAAAAATATTCAAAAAAATTTGACCATGAGAGCACACAGATGTGTATTAAACATTTAATGGTGGTCATTTTGAACATTTGTTGTAGTTAATTTGTTGTTTTTTCTTTAATTGTTTTTGTTGATTTTGATATTTTTTATACTTTTCGTTGTTTACTATTTTATTGTTTCATTTCATGGCAACTTGACTGTTAGTGTGTTAATAATAAAAAGTTGATTTTATGGGTTTATTTTTAGCTGAAGTACCATGTATGATACATGGTTGAATTTGTTGATTGTTTTCCAATTCTTCCATGCAAAAATCCAATATGGCGGCCATACGAAAAACAAAAGATAATAGCCGTATCTCAAAATCTAGGAAACGTAAAAATACACAGATTCGATGAAAATGTAGGTAATTGTGCATGTTTTCATGTAAACCCTTCAGTTTTTTAAAATTCCTTTAAATAAAAAAGTTATAACGATTTTTAATTTTGACCAATTTTCAGTTTTTTTCAAATATTTTGAGAACCGCTGATTTTTTTGCAATCTTCAAATGTCATATTAAAAGCCATGTAATTACGCAACTTTTGAACATGTGATGCCCTATTCCATGTATAACCGTTTCCGAGATAGCAATGGTATACCATCACATTTTGGACACCCTGTATAAGGGCATACTTCTACGGTAGTGTGCAAGCCTGCCTCTCGCCTTTTTAAATTGTATTTACATGTTAAACTAAATAATATTTTGATTTTTGTTTTGAGAACCTGTATAGAATATTCAAAATATACCTACTTTTGTAGTTTAGACAAAGAACATTTTCATGATAATCGGATTACTATGATAATTCGAATCGTTCCTGTCATGCTAGCACATCACAAACCACAATAAAAGTACTTCAGTTAAATATGTAGGTATTCCAAAATGCGTCACCACAGAGTCATAGCACTAACAGTCAAGTTCTCGTAGTAACTGGACTTCTCGTAAAAATGGAATTCTGGTGAAGTGGTTGAATTTATTTGTTTTCTACATTTTTAAATATGTTTTCAGGTAAAATATGAATTATATTAAAAATTACAGTAATATAACACCTACCACCATATATGGGACACCTCCTTAACAGATCGTGAAGGTCTGTTGGTAATATTTTGCATCCTGCAAATGTAGGTTGTTTATAAATTCAAGATAAGCTAATTTGCGCAATCATTATTATCTACAGAAAAAATATATGTAGGAAAGTGGGATACAGCTTTAGGCGCCGAGTATTTTGAGCAAAAGAATCAAAGTGGGCATTACTGCTTGACACGTTTTTAAGAATTTGAATTGGTGATTAGTTTATGTAGAGAAGTGTCATTTACAATAGCGTATGAAAATGTATGCCAGTAAAATGTTGTTTCATTTTAGTAAATCCTACGGGGTGATTAAGTATGTAATATACAATGTTAATACTAAAAAAATGAGTTTAAATTACACAGTTTTATATAATGCACTGTTCTTTTTTTTTCTCTCATTCATACTACCGTCCCCCCCCCCCGGAACCGCTTTCGCATTACTTCAGGGGGGTGCGGGCGTTCCTTACACACTAAACATTCATGCAACATGCACCCTAAACTTAACTAAGCAAATGCGGTCGCCCCAGTCGGGATTCGATCGGGGAGCGACTGTATTTACTGTGACCTCGAGTGGCCAATGCGTTCTCGCACTAGACCACCGCGGTCACTATATAATGTACTGTTCTGCTAAAACACAAACAGCCTATTATTATCTATTAAAGAAACTGAAATGAAAGTTACTAAAATTTTATTTCTTTATCCACAATCACATTATAATTGGAGATTTATCCACACTTATGAAGCATATAAAGTACCACTTTATCCACTAGTGGAATAATGAAATTACTTTATTCCACTAGTGGAATAATGAAAAATACAATCTTAAATCAATTACATTTTATATTCTTTGAGGCTTTCGCGGTTTCTCGAACTGTCAATATTACAATTTGCTTTCGGCTTAGACCGCGTCGTCATTTGGGAACTACACCCAGCATTATCAGGTAAGGACCGACCTGTAGCTTGTCTGACTGTACAAGCATTTGCTCTAGAAGTTTGAGCCATATTTGTTCGTAGGCCCTGCCTGCCTAAACAGGGCCGTGTGCTTATATTAATCAAACCTTGGGGCGGACAAGGATTTGATCTTGATGTATTTTGTTTGCCAGGACAATAATACTTAATCGGCTTATGCCTGTTAGCTGTTTGTGAACCCATACACACTAACGTTTCGCAAGACATTGCAGCTTGCATCTTCAGAGTGAATATAACACTAAACTCAAATCCGGGAAGCGGAGGTATTTAAACCTCTTTGAGCCAGTCGGGCAGAACGACGGAGTTCTGGTTGGCTGTCACCGTTGGGCAAAGACGGATCCGGTGGAGCGTGATCGTGTGATCGATGATGCGTAGGAGTCCTTAGAGGATAAACTACTGGAGTCCAAGCTTTACTGAGTCTAAAACCATCTTCCCTGTTTATGTTGTTAGGTTGTTTTTCAATTTCAATTGCTTCACGTATGATACGAGGGAAGTAATGAGGCACTTTGGCGAGTACCCGAACATTGTCAAAGTCCATCTTATGTCCAGTTAAACCAGTATGTTCAGCCACCGCAGATTTTGTGATGCGTTTATGTTTGCAATCACCTTTGTGCTCTCGCAATCTTAACTCAATGGAACGACCAGTTTGTCCGATATAGTTTGAGCCACAGGAGCAAGGGATATTGTAGATTCCGGCTGATTTTAAATTTGATATATGATCTTTTACGGATCTGAAACCGTTTCCCAAAGTTTCATTAGTCCTAAAGACTGTCTTTATGCTGTACCTTCTAAGAACATGCCCAATCTTATCAGTAGTGCCTTTACTGTAAGGTAGAAAAGCTAAGCCTTCCGGAGGTGCCAGTTCCTCCTTAGCCTTGGGCTGTTCTGCATTGCGGATTGCTCTCTGAATTTCTGTGGCTGTATAACCATTTTGTTGTAACGACATCAAGAGATGAGTTTTCTCTTGTTGTAGGTGTTCTGCATCTGAGATTCGAACTGCTCTGGTTGTTAGAGTTTTTTAGCACAGTTGCTTTCTGCATCGGGTGATGATGCGAATTTGCATTTAAATACCTGTCTGTATGTGTTTTCTTTCTGTAAACTGCGTGCCCCAAGCTGCCATCCGGTTTCCGTGTAACCTGTACGTCTAAGAATGGAATACTGCCATTTTCCTCTACTTCCATTGTGAATTGGATTTGGTCATGAATTGAGTTTAGGTGCAATAAAAATTGTTCTAGTGTTTGGCGTCCGTGAGATCAAATGACGAACGTATCGTCTACATATCTGAACCAGGATTTAGGTTTAAGGTCAGCTGCTGCCAGAGCTTTGGTTTCAAAGTCTTCCATGTATATGTTTGCAATAACAGGTGATAGCGGTGAACCCATAGCCGCTCCTTCAATCTGTTCATACAAGTTGCCATTCCAACTGAAAAAGGTGTTTTTCAAACATATTTCGACTAATTGGTTTAGATCTGTAGGTAGTTTATCTCTTAGGATCTCTAACACACCATCTACCGGTACTTTTGTGAAAAGGGACACAACGTCGAAACTGACTAAAATATCTCCTTCACACAGCCGTAAGCTTTTGATCTTGTTGACAAAGTCACAGGAATCCCTTATGTACGATTCTGTGTTGCCACTAAGTGGGCGAAGCTTAGTGGATAAGTACCTTGCTAAAGCATGTGTAGGAGAATTTATAGCACTCACAATAGGTCTGAGTGGCACTCCGGCCTTGTGTATTTTGGGTAAACCATAAATACGTGGGGTGATAGAGTTTTTGGGTATGATGCGCTGTTTTTCCGTGGCGTCAATAGCATCAGAGCAGTTGATAGCAGCAGTCACTTTTGAGATGAGAGAGTTAAGCGGATTGCGATTAAGCCTTCTGTATGTGCAATCGGACAGTAGTGTTTCCATTTTTAAATTATAATCTGAAGTGTTCATCACAACAGTAGCATTGCCTTTATCTGCTTTAAGTATGAGGACATCTTTGTTATCTCTTAGTAATTTCAGTGCTTCTTTCTCATTTTTACTGATATTGGAGCGGGGCGGCTTCGCTCTTCTTATTATGCTTGATACATCCTGTCTTATGCTTTCAGAAATTACTGTAGGTAGTCTGTGAATTGCTGCTTCTACGCCAGATACTATATCTTCCACCGGAATGCGTTTGGGTGCTATAGCATAATGAAACCCTTTCTTTAGTACTGATGTCGTTTGCTCATCTAGCAGCATGTTGCTAAGGTTTACTATCACCTTGTGATTAAGTAATTCGTTCCGGGGCGGTTTCGGAACTAACCGTTCGTATTTGCCAGTTTGTTTGACGGTTGCTTGTTCTAATGTACTTTGAGCCTGCTTACACGTTATTGTGTCAATTTTCTCCCACAAGGATGCTTCTAGCGTACTAGAGATTTGTAAATGTAGCTCATACAGCTTACAGTCAATTTTATCAAGATCTATGCGAGTTCTACTGATCTCCGATTTCAGAAGCCCGAGGCTTGCTTCCCGGAAGATTCGCTCGTTGTGTTACCCGAAAGCGGGTTGGTCTTGCTTCTCCTTAAAACGTAGGATCTTGTACTAGAAATCTTATCAAGCGTGAAATATAGATTGCCAATAATATAATTTATTATCACAGAATTACAGATTCAATAAAGATCAAATACACAGTAAATAAACATGAACATACCCAGGCTTAACTTAGTGAAATATAGATTGTTAATAATATAAATTATTAACACAGAATTACAGATTCAATAAAGATCAAATACACGGTGAATAAACATGAACATACCCAGGCTTAATTTAGTTACTAAACTTACTTGGTAACCGACACATAGCTAAAACCTTTACAGCTGGTTACTTGACACTTTTGTAGTTTATTGAGGACTCCCTTTTTAAACAAAATACAAATCTTTTTATACCTTTTTCCAGGGTTTCAAAACAAGTTAATTATTGCTTTCAAGTCAATTATTGCTTTCAAATACTCGCTTGTTTGTGATTTTACTTTCCCTTTTATTATGATGTTTTTGTTCCAACTTATTGCCTTAAGCGCCGCATATTACATAACCTTCCCCTTTTTTAAAAATTGAGTCATTTACTCACATTTTTACAAAAACGTATACTTAGAGTACGATGCGTGTTTTCGTATTCCCGGAATGTGTAAAATTCTTTGGTTGCCAGTGTCCATCCGCCATTTGTATTGTGGAACCGCCGAAGGTGAGGTTTCCCCACGAGGAGGTTGTTTCGGTGTAACATTACTGCTTCTTCGACTTTGGGTTGATGCTTATTGACCTTCTCGAAGAACTCCTTTTCCTGATTCTAATCCGCCGTATGATCCTTTTCTAGGTTTTGCTTTTTCTGCCTTAGAGAATCCTATCATAGATATATACGTACTTGGGTGGCTTGGTTGACGTGGCCCGCAGAACTTACACATTCCGTATGAGTAGGCTGGTTCTTTGAACAGTCAGGAAATACTTAATTACTTAGTCTAGATAACATAATAATACATTAGGTTTAAGCTATGCGTTAATAAGGTCAATTTCAAAACACAGACGAATAGACATTTGGTGCTGAGGGTACATGTTCTTCCAATAACGGTTCTTTTGGTAACTCCAACATAGGTAACACTTCATTAGGTTCCTTCACCTTATGTACTACTTGTACCGTGACAGGTCGTGGTTTTGACTTAAAGTATGCTTGAATGGTTTTTCTTTTATATATTAAAATAACACAGACTACTATGAAGATGATAGGTCCTGATGAGCAAATGATAGTTTGCTGAACAATGAAACGTTTGTGCTGGGTATTACGAAATGAATTTAAGTTCTTTTCCCATTCCTGGACCGATATTCCAGCCTGAATGGCGGAAGTGTCCACTGACTCTAAGACTGAGGCTATTTCCAGTTCATTTCCCAGTTTAGATTCTTGTGATCTTGTTTGGTTTACTGAATGAACAATATTAGTTAATATCGGCGGGATGACTACTTCCAATTTCGTGGTCTGTAAAATTGTTCTAGTGACTGAATGTGGAAGTAAGGTATAATCTGGACCGTGAACATAACAAGCCTGTGGTATCCCTATAGTACCAGTTCCTGTTATGACCCTAGTTGACACATTCAGTTTTGATTTTTCGAAAGGTTCTACAGGGCAGTTCAGGGTTAATTTGTCGTTTTTGACACTGTAAACCCAAACATTACTGTCTTTCCTCCTATACCATACTGAAGGTGTGGCAGTTGATATTACCTTTGTGCAGAGTTCCTGGATATCTAGTTCGCTACCCATGAACAGTGCATATAGACAAGACTTACGTTTACCCTTATAGATTGGCGTAGTTGGCGAGCATATTCTAACAATGCCATTGGTACATTGTAACTTATCTGCTGATTGTAGTTCTAGGTATGATTGATGGTCTTGGGAAATTGCTAGGTATGGGTACTCTGGTGTGATGTGTATAGATACTTTGTCATTGACTGGAAACGGCAGTGGCAGGGCCCGGTACATGGTGAAGAATCGGCCGGGTGCCTTCAACGGGATCTCTATAAACAGTCTAACAGAATGGTCTATGACAGCCGCATGCACGACTGCCATATCATAGTACACATATAATTCTGATCTCACTATTTCGGTGAGTAACGTTAAGTCAACCGGTAACTTATGCTGTATTTCTAGCAAAATTCTCAACAGCTTAATAGGTGAAATAAAAAGTGTGCTAAGTTTGCCTTCTGCAGTACTTTCTAGTGCAGTCTGCAACTCATTAATAGAAACCTTTAAATTATTTAGAGAGTATTCTATCATCCTAAAAGCTGAGCTTAACCTAAGTAATGCTACTATCTTATAATCTGCCAATTGCTGCCCTTTTTGAAAGGTATTGGTCAATAATTCTAAAGTTGATTTTAGTTTAATAATATTTTGTCTATTCTTTCCAGTATTTTCGCTATTTGTTTTTACAAAAGTCATCTGATTTTCGAATAAGTGTGCAATGTCACCTGGGGCTTGTTCTAAGGCTAGAATTCTTTTGTTGATAATCTCAAAATCTCTACTATCTAGTGTACCAAATAAAAATTTTAAAGCACTCCCTCCCACATCTAGTAACCCTCGTTTTTCCCGTTGCTGTACTGGGGCAAGGGAAGCGAATAAGTCGTCCAGTTTCCCTTGAACAAGGTGTAAATCGTTAGCTAGCATTTCATGTTCTTCTCTAAAGTTTTCAACAATAACGTCCCTAGTAGAATCATTAAATTTTCTCTCGAAAACATCGGCTAGTGCGAGAATCTCATAAAAAGTTTGAGTAAACGTACCGTACGCTTCTTGATGGCTGCTAGTGTCTATATCTGTTATGATAATCCATCGATCTCCTGATAGGAGAAAGTCGTCTTGCCTGAGAAACACTAAGCCTTTGTCTAGTGGTCCGTGATCTTCCATTGCTGCATTTAGTCCCATAAGTAGTGCCAAAAGGTTTACTAGAACAACAATATTATTAGTAGGCACTTACGGCTTTTGATTTCTTAAATGCGTCTCTTCAAAGTCCATGCGTGGTGTGCTACCGCGCCCTTTGACCGCGTGTGGTACTTGTTTCCTATCGTAGGTGGCTGCGATGTTATGACCGTGGTGGACTGGTCCTTCGGAGTGTCTTGCTCTACCTGTTCTGGTGCTTGAACAACCTGCTCCGCTTGCTTCGGCTCGGGGTTAGGTAAAACATCATCCCGGACATCCTGGGTCGTCCCTCGGCCAGGCGCAACCTCTGCTTGATACTGCCACAACATGTCCATGTCTACATTAATACCCTTTTTTTGTGGTTGGGATGGACTCGGGGTCGTCTTAGGATCCTTTGACTCCACTGGCCACCGGCCTTCTGCACCTTCTGTTGTGTTGCAAAACTTCAACCTGTTGGCATGGACGATATTATTTCGCTTACCCCCTATTTCCTGAATTTGGAAATTAACTGGACCCGTTTGTTTAATTACCCTATATGGTCCTGACCACGGTTTACCTAATTTTCTTGTGGTCCTAACTGGTGCTACTTCCTCATATAAGTAAACACGGTCACCTATCTGAAAACTGACTGGAGCTGTCTTTTTGTTATACCAACTTTCAGCCTTTTTGGCTGCGGCTTCCAGTTTTTTGGTAACTACTTCGTACACATCCCCTAGCCTGGTTACAAGTTCTGCTGCGTAATTTTCACTGATGTCGTATCTGGGCCTCTGGGGGCTCATTATGTCGTCAAATGGCATCAAAAAATCTCTTCCATGCAGTAGAAAATATGGAGTTTCTCCTGTAGCACTGTGAACACTGCTCCTTAATGCTAACAATACATACGGGATGTAGGTGTCCCAATTGCGTTGGTCCTTGTTGACATAGTGGGAGAGGCAGTCCTTCATTGTCCTGTGGAATCTTTCAATTCTCCCATTCCCCATGGGATGCCATGCTGTGGTTTGGATTTTCCGTATTCCTAACAGTCGGCAGGTTTCTTTAAATACTTCCGATAGGAAATTAGCTCCTTGATCTGTGAGTAGTTCCAGCGGCGCTCCATGTCTACTCACAACGTTGGTTACGAAGGCTTGAGCAATTGTGTGAGCTTTTTGATCCGGAAGAGCTATTGCTTCGGGGTACCTAGTAAAAGCATCCTGGAAAGTCAGGATGTATTTATTACCTGCATCAGTTACTGGTAGGGGTCCGACAATATCCATGGAAGTCCGCTGAAATGGTGCTGTTAATTCCTGAAACCTTTGTAGAGGGGCTGCTTTAAGATTTGGGGGAGTTTTTCGCTCGTTACAAGACGCACAAGCTTTACAGTATTCACTTATATCTTTAGCCATACCTTTCCAGTAAAATACTTTCTTTATTCGACCTAGGGTCTTCTCACTTCCTTGATGAGCCGCCATTGGTGAGTTATGGTAGGTTCTTAAAATCCTTTGAATCATCTTTTGAGGGGCTGCTATAGTATCCCGCAGTTCGCCTGGTTTCCGGTGTTTGTAGAGGACATTATCCACGTCTAGGCAGAATTCACTGTCCTGTCCCTCCTCAATTGGTTTGAATTCCTTTTCTAACAGTGGGTCTTTCCTTTGTTCTTCCGCGATGCGTTCGCGATCCCATATTGGTTCGAAGTGTTCTTCCACGTGGCTAATCATTATCCTAGAAAGGGCATCAGCGTTTAAATGTTGTTTGCCTGGTTTATATTCAATTTCAAAGTCGTATTCACTTAATATAAGTGCCCACCGAGCCAACCGGGAACTGGGGTCTTTTATGTTCATCAGCCATCGTAACGGTCTATGATCTGTTTGGATGACGAATTTCCTACCATACAGATAACATCTAAAAAATTTAACAGCCCATATTACCGCAAGGCACTCTTGTTCAATGACGCTGTAGCCCTTTTCGGCCTTGTTCAGCTGCCTGCTAGCAAAGCCTATGGGTCTCTCAAACCCTTGGAACTTTTGGTTTAGAACGGCGCCGATTGCTTCACCAGATGCGTCAGTGGCTAAGATGAATGGCTGTTCGAAGTTGGGATAGGCGATAACAGGTGCTGTGCATAAAGCATCTCTTAGATCTGTAAAGGCTAATTGCTCACCTGAGGTCCACTTGAATTCCACATCTTTCCTTGTAAGTTTTGTCAGAGGCAAGGCTCGATGTGCAAACTTATCCATGAACCTCCTATAAAAACCTACTAATCCAAGGAAGGCTCGAACTTCTTTAACTGATTTAGGTGCCGGATATTGTTGGATTGCTGCTATCTTATCGGGGTCTGGTTGAACACCTTCCCCTGATATCATATGTCCCAAATATTTTGTTTTGCGCTGTAAGAAATTACATTTGCTGGGTTTTAATTTTAAATTTGCTCCTCGCAACCTGTCAAAAACTTCCCGTAATCTGCGGAGGTGCTCTCCGATATCGTCGATGCTGAAAACAATGACATCGTCTAAATAAACAAATAATTTTTCACCTGTCAACCCAGAGAGTATGACATACATGAGACGCTGCCACGTGGATGGAGCGTTTGCTAATCCAAATGGCATACGGTTCCACTCGTAGTGCCCTGCTGGAGTACTAAACCCTGTTTTCTCCCGATCTTCTTTTGCAACGCTCACCTGGTGGTATCCGCTGGCCATATCTAAAGTGCTAAACAATTTTGCTTTTCCTAGCTGTTCCAAGGTATCCTGCAACCGTGGTAAAGGAAAATAGTCCCGTTTCGTTATTAAGTTGAGCCCTCGATAGTCTATGCACATTCTCATTTTGGGAGTGGTTCCTGGTGACTTTTTGGATACTAAAACTACCGGAGCACTCCATGGTGACTGTGATTCGCTGATGATACCGTCATGGAGTAGCTCCTGAATCTGTTCTTCGAGTACCTCACGTTGTGAGTATGGAACTCTATACGGTGCCCTTGTGATGGGCGGTACCTCTTCGGTTATTATTCTGTGCTGTACCGCATCTGTGCAACCTAACTTGGTTCCTGCCAACATAAAAATGTCTTTATATTCCGTTATTAGTTCTAACAACGACTTCCTGTCTATTCCATTTAGGTGACTAAGGTTAACATATTCTTCTAAGTTTAACTGTTTATCATCAATGTAGGCAATGCTCGTTCGGTTACTTACAACGTTTGTCGTGCTGTTGACTACTTTACAGGGCACTATTTCACCAATTACTAATTTCGCAGGTACTTTCAGTACTGTCTGCGTCACGTTCATTAGCCGGATTGGAGTGTTCAACCTGCTGCTGTTCACGACAACTCTAGCTGCCACTACCCCTTGAATTTGCAGTTCCACTGGTTCTATGAGTGCATCTCCTTCTTGGGGTTTGCCGCTGCATTCTCCGATGCACACAACTTCTGTCCTTGGTGGAATCTCTAGTTCCTCCGCAGTCCGAATGAGTCTCGTCTGGGGAACATCTACCGCGAGGTTGTCACCTTCCTCTTGCACTAGATTAATTACCTTACCTGGAGTCGCCATCCTTAACTCCTCAGAGCCAAGAGTAACTGTTCTATTTCCGTAATTAATCGTTGCTTCCTGGCTGCTTAAAAAATCTTCTCCAAGAAGACCTTCCGTCTTCAATGGTAAGTTGTTTTCGCAGACCACGAACTCATGCTCGAACTTGTTGCTACCAACCTGTATCTCTACCATGGCCTTTCCTGCCACTGGTAATGGATGACCATTAATGTCAGTTATCTCACGAGCTCCTAACTTATCTATATTATGCCCTTCTACCACGCTCTTCTTCAGTACACTCACCCCAGCACCAGTATCCACAAGTAGTTCGCACATTCGGTTCCCTATACTGACACCGACGGCGCTTCCTCCTTCTCTCTTGGGGATTGCTGCTACGTGTTGATTTACTGTGGAGGCGGCGTTGCCACGACAACCTGGGCGCTGGTTGCGGGCGGCTTGGAGTTTAAATTGCTGTTTTTCTCTCTGCATGCACTTACCTTATGTCCCGTTTTCTCGCATCGCTTACAGACGACTGACCGAAAATTATCAGAAGATCTCCTTGCAGGGCAATACCTGGAAATATGGCCAAGTTCTTCGCAATTGAAACACATGGTTTCATCCATGTTGAACTTTCCTCGATCTCTTGGTCTCCTTGCCTTGATACTAAACCGGCCAGGTTTACTTGGTACTGGTGTTTGTTCTTTAATGGGTTGCGGACTGCTGGTGCTTACTTGGCAGACTCGGTCGGTGCTCCTGCTTCTTCCTAATGACATGTTAGTCAATTGGAGTTCTACCATCTCGGCTACCTTTGCAGCCTCTACTGCCTTTGTAAAATCCTCCGGGGATTTGTGCAGCACTGGTCTCCGTATGTCCAACAGTAAACCATCTAAAAATTGGGTTAAAAGCCTCTCACCGTGTATCTCCTCTCGCAACTTGCGCTCTTCCTCGCTGGCGCAAATTTTTAACAGTTTGGTTCCGGTCCTCCTCAACCTGTCCGCATAATTCGCCACGCTCTCGCCGGTCTGTTGTAAGCATTGGCTAAATTGAACATTATTCCATCCTGCAACGTCTGGTGCTTTGTACCTGTCGAGTAAAGCCTTACGCAAAATATCCCATGATTTGGTGTCCCTTAAGTCCTTATTCATTAAAACAAACTCTTGTGCTTCTCCCTTCAGTGAAATCCGTACCGCAGATGCTGTGTCTTCTGTGGACCATTTACCTATCCTGCTGATTTCATCTACACAAAAGAGGAATGTCTCGACTTTCATACCTGAAGGAGTTCCGGAAAAAGTTTCTAATTTATTTATTAAGCCTGTCATCGTGTTGCTGGCTGGATCTGGCATTATACGTTTTTGCTGTGATTATCCTTGAAATTTCACGCTATTTCTGTACGCCCGGAATAATCCCACCGCTGCCACCAAATTATGTTACCCGAAAGCGGGTTGGTCTTGCTTCTCCTTAAAACGTGGGATCTTGTACTAGAAATCTTATCAAGCAGTGAAATATAGATTGCCAATAATATAATTTATTAACACAGAATTACAGATTCAATAAAGATCAAATACACAGTGAATAAACATGAACATACCCAGGCTTAACTTAGTGAAATATAGATTGTTAATAATATAAATTATTAACACAGAATTACAGATTCAATAAAGATCAAATACACAGTAAATAAACATGAACATACCCAGGCTTAATTTAGTTAATAAACTTACTTGGTAACCGACACATAGCTAAAACCTTTACAGCTGTTTACTTGACACTTTTGTAGTTTATTGAGGACTCCTTTTTAAACAAAATACAAATCTTTTTATACCTTTTTCCAGGGTTTCAAAACAAGTTAATTACCTATTGCTTTCAAGTCAATTATTGCTTTCAAATTCTCGCTTGTTTGTGATTTTTACTTTCCCTTTTATTATGATGTTTTTGTTCCAACTTATTGCCTTAAGCGCCGCATATTACAACCCCATTGGAACTTTTCAAATTCCAAACGAGCGTTTCGAACATATTCACCTTGTTCTAGTAGGGCTATTGCCACCATCCCGAGGATTTCGATATTGTCTTACTGTTGTAGACCGCTTTAGGAGATCGCCGGAAACGTTTCCTTTGACGGATAGCACCGGCGAGACCGTAGCGAATGCATTTTACAGCGGCTGAATAGCACGGTTCTGTACGCCGCGCACAATCGCAACAGACCAGGGCAGACAATTTGAATCAGCGCTACTAAACCATTTAACAAATCTTTTGGGTACGAAGCGTTCTCGAACTACAGCATACAACCCAAAATCTACTGGGCTAGTAGAACGTTGGCATAGAACATTCAAGGACGCCATCATGTGCCATCAAACCGAAAGATGGGTAGACGTGTTTCCTACAATTTTATCGGGACTTCGAACCAGCTATAAAGACGATTTAAAACGCTCCCCTGCCGAATTGGTCTATGCCAGTCTATGGCACAGCTCTACAGTTACCCGGAGAATTCGTTTTCAGTGAAAACACCTCCGAGGACTCAGCAAGTTTTGCACAAACTCTGCGCCAACAGATGCGAGAACTCCGAGCAGTCCCAACATCCCATCACAACACGCAGATAGTTTTTTTCCAAACGAAGCTACATAATTGTTCCCACGTTTTCCTGCGGGACGATACCTTACGACGTTCCCTACAGCAACCATATACTGCTCCACAACAAGTTGTTGCCCGTTTAAGCAACAAAACATTTACATAATATTACATGGAAGAAACATCAACGTTTGCGTTGACCGGCTAAAAGCAGCATTCATCGCTCAGCCTCCAGGTGAACGCCCAGCAGCCAATTCAACTCCTTCGCGCAACACCATTCAGCTTCCTGAAGTGCCAAACCAACAGTCCCGGACCAAAACAAAATCAGACAGGACAGTTAAACTGCCAGTTGTTTTTGCAGGTATTGACGCTTCACTGGGAAGGGGGTGATGTGCCGGCTTGCAATATTTGAACTTCGCGGCATTGCGTTGGAGAAAATGCTACAGCATGCACGAAAAAACATTCGCGTGAAATTGTCTGGTAGCAACCCACGCCATAAAAATGTCACCGCTTTTCTTAATGTACTGTGTGTAATTATCTTTGTTAATTATTGTTGGTAACTTTAAATAAATGGCTTTACAATACTGGTATGTCGTGTTACCACAATTATGAGTTTAATAAAAAAATAATTTTTTTTTAAATTTAGGTGTGTTACTTTAACCGACTATTTAATCAAGCTCTACTCAGCATTAAATCTGATCGCATATAAAGTACGGTAAATATCATACATATATCTAATATCTAGATATTAGATACATATATGGTAAATACCTGTGCAACCCAGGGTTAATTTATTCTCGAATGTCCAAAATACCTCGCTTGTCGTACGTACTAATACTCATTAGACCTAATAACTAAAAGTAGGTAGGTACGTATTTGAGAATGGATAAAAATTAAAGTTGTGGGTGTTTGAAATTAGTGTCAGTAGCTTAGGTAATTTGTGTTCTTTAGCTGTGTTGAAATAGGTTTACTGGCAGCTAAATTAGAAAAAAAAATACGTTTTGTCTATTTTCCTTTTTTGCAGGTGTTGCGTTGTTAATATTTTTTTCTTCTGATAAATATAAGTAAAATACAGTTGAATATGTCGTGTGTAACGAAAATTTTAAAACACGGTCCTATTATTATTATTTATAGTGTGAGGGTCCGCCCCGGACCGCTTTTATTTTTGAAATATTTCTAGCCTTATAGCAATTGAATTTAAATTATTTTAGTTCAGTTATTGAATTTGCGTTTCCGTTTATTTGTTGTAGTAAGATTACGCAATCTTAGGTCAGTTCTTCGCGGTCTCGAGTTTGAGGGTCAAGTTGTTTATAAACAGATTTTATGTTCAAATATCTTAGCTCAGCAATTATTTTGTAGTTTAGTTACGTAATTTTAGGAACTTGAACTATTTAGAATCTCTTGTAATTTATTGTATTGTTGTACGTTCTTGTGAATTAAGCTTGCCGACTTGGAAGATTTTGCAGCAGTTCTATTTAATTTCCCAGAACTATTACGTTATTCGCGTTAAATTTCAAGGTTCAATTGGAGAACATATTTTTCAAGAAGTCGTAAATTAGTTTTGGTCACTTAGTTTCTTGCTATAAATAGGGACGAACTGTTGAAATTAGGACAATTACTTTATAGTCGTTCATCGAAGCACATCATTTTCAATATCATCCACACATTTTGAAAATAGTCTGAACTGTTGCTCTGCGAGATTTTCCCTTGCGAATTAATCCATTTTTCCCGCCTTCAGTAGAGCGCTCTGGCTTGACCGGCGCTCCTGTAGGATTTTACAGCGACGATACATCCTTTCCCCGCCTTCAGTAGAGCGCTCTGGCTTGACCGGCGGCCCTGTAGGATTTTCCCTCGACGTTCCATCCTTTCCCCGCCTTCAGTAGAGCGCTCTGGCTTGACCGGCGCCCCTGTAGGATTTTCCTGCGACGATACATCCTTTCCCCGCCTTCAGTAGAGCGCTCTGGCTTGACCGGCGCCCCTGTAGGATTTTCCGCCAGGTTACAATCCTTCCGATTTTCTCCACTTATGTTGTGGTGTGCTGAGAGCAATATTCAAAGGGGGGGGGGAGAATTCCTTAACCCCGACAAGCTAATTTACAAGATATATTACCCTGAGTAGGTTTTCTGCAGTTTCCGTAGTCTGTACAGGTGAATACCGAGGGTAAAACAATGACAAGTCGGCCTGCAGCCGCAGTTTTGGCCTTGAGTTGTTTTTTACACAATAAATGTTTTAAACCTCTACAGCGTTTTATTTATCAAGTTCAGCTACTTAGATTTCAAACCTGTTACTACATAAAAAAGAATAAGAAACACAACACAACGTACATCATCTACAGGGTCCTATTCCGAGACGTTACAATAGCTCAATTCATATCGTTTTTTCTAAAAGTTTTTGTCCATTTTTCTTTCCAGCTGCAATTTGCTGGTACTCTAATAACACTTTCTTACTTGTCCACATAACTTTTTGCTTGGCAAAAGAGAAGGAAGTTCCTAAAACTAAGTTTAGTTCATCATATGCATGTTTAGATTTAGGTTTGATTGTATAAATTGTGGAACAATAAATACTTTGAAAATTGGAAATGAACTGCGTTCTAAAATGTCAGAAGTAATATTTACTAAGGATTTTTAGTTTAATACATCCAAATACGAACATTTCTGAAGTTTTGTAGAAAGAACGAATTATGTCCATGTTATGTATAAAAAACTGCTCTTGTATTTTATTCTGCCCTGAAACATTTTAAAACAACTTTTTTATTTATCTACTACATTTTCTACTTATTCCAATGTCTTATACGAGTATTAAAAAAATTAAAAAGTAGATCTGAGTGCAATTCACATACAAATAAAAGATGGCGTTGAAATAAATAAACCGGCAGTAGGTCCACTGTACAGCGCACGTTGTGATTAGTGAGGTTATGTTTGTGAGTTTCTAAACGTGTTGTATTCTCAAAGTTTTGTGTTTGTTGAATACTCAGCCAACATTAAACATTGTGAAAATGGAGCAGTTCGAAACGGTACAGAACTATATTATTAATTTTTTAAATTCTTTATTACCCAACATACGTATTTATTGGTATATGGGAAGATAATCATATGAGTATATTTTTCTTATATGTAGAATGTTAAATTTATTCGTGTTTTGGACCTAGTGTTGCTATTTGTATTTTTAGATGTCCGACGATTCAGCTAGTGTGTCATATTCAGATGAGGAGGAGGGAATAGAACAGAATCAAAATAAAAAACGTAAATTAGACCATAACGATAATGCTAATAACGGAATAGAAGTTGATGGGGAAACAAGTGTGATTGCACATAAGCAGAAGAAAGGAAAACATGAATTACATAAAGCACCTACTCCAGAAGAACTAAGTCGTTTACAAGAAACGGAGAATCTTTTCAAGTCAAATTTGTTTAGATTGCAAATAGAACAGCTGCTCACTGAAGTAAATGTAAAACAGAAATATAAAAAAGTGTTTGACATTTGGTTAGGAAACTTTAAAAAGTTTATTGGAAATTTGCCGGAATACGAAGTAAGCCGATCTGAACTGATAAAACAAAATAAGAAAAAGAAAGCATCAAAGCAGAAGTCAAAAAATCCACATTCTACTATAAAAATTTTTGCAAGAACTGATCAAGATCTTGTTCTAAAATTTCTAAAACCAGAACAGTGCAGTGTGTATGGTCTGTATAAAATTAATTCGGTTGTTGGACCAGAACTGACTGTAGACATTAACCTGACAATGCCTAAGAGTTGTTTTTTGGAGAAAGATTACTTGAATAATAGATTTGTAGTGAAGCGTGAATACTATTTGTGGTATATTTATCAAGAATTGTCTGAAACAAGCTTATGCTCAACTATATCCTGTAATCCACAAATCTCACAAATTCATATTCAACCAAATACTTCAAAAAAAATTAAAATCCATTTGCATATCACACCGGCAGAAAATAGTTTCAAATTGTCTAGATTTGAACCAGATAAGAACAATATACGAGAAAATTTGTTTCATATGTTTGATGATGTAGATGTTGATAAATTAAAAGATCATGGAACTTCCTACTATAATTCTGTTTTATTGCATGATATAACTGCTGTTTCAAATTATAATTTCTTGGAGAATACTATAAAAGAAATGAAAAATGTGCAAGATGCAATTAAACTCTTAACAGTATGGTTGCAGCAACGTGATTTAAATGTAAACGGATTTTCTGATTCACTTCTTGCTCAAACAGTTCTATACTTAACACTTAAAAGAAAAATAAATAAACATATGAGCTCGTACCAAGTAATTAGAAATTTCTGGGTTTTTCTCAGTACAACGAACTGGCATGAAAACCCTATCAGTATTTGCGAAGATGTAAAAAACGAAAAATTTAAACTGTTTCGTGAACACTTCGGTGTTGTTTTTCTTGATAAAAGTGGTTGTTATAATTTAACTGCCTTTTTATGTTTGGATGTATATCTGAAAGTGAGAAGTGAAGCTGCCTTAGCGGTACAATTTCTCGATAATAATAGATTTGATTCATTTCCAGCACTTTTTATGACAAAAATGAATGCTGAAATACAATATGATGCCTTGTTAAGGTAAAATGCAGCCTATTTGTATGAATTTTTGTATAACACATATATTTTTTAGATTAAAGGATACACTAGGTTTCAAAAAAATATATAATGAGATCGATGATACTTTCAAATACAAATATGTAGGTTGTTATCAGCCTTTAATAATCAAACAAATTTTACATTTTCTAAAAAGGGGTTTAAATAAAAGGGTTACTCATATTGTGCCACTGGTTGTTACAAAAACTGAAGACCGATTACTAGAAGATATTACGTTTGGTTTAACATTAAATTCCAGTTTTGCTTTTTCAAGTTTGGAAAAAGGCCCACCTGCAAATCACACTGAGGCAGCAGATTTTAGGAAATTTTGGGGAGAATTAGCAGAATGTCGAAGGTAGGTATTACAAATGTAAGGATTTAGATGTTCCATGACAATAAACACGAAAAAAGATTTGCAGACGGTTCTATTTCTGAAGCTGTATATTTTCCTGCAAATACATTCCAAGAAAAGCGCCAAGTATTTAAGAAAGTGATAAATTACGTGGTAACTGAAAAATTAAACATAGAAAAATATGAAATAATTTCTGATGTATTTGAACAACTACTAGTCCTGAAAGATTACATTACTCCATTCCCAACTGGCACATGTGAAGAAGCAAGTTTAAACGTGATTTCTATTTTTGATGAGCTAGCGAAGAAGTTGAGAGGGTTCACTTTACCCCTAGAAATTACTGCTGTCCAAGGGGCTTCAGAAGTATTTAGGTAAGGAAAACTTTTACTGGATATTTTACTTTTGAATTTTTCTCTTTGTTTTTCTTCCTTTCTAGTCCACTTCTATACATTTTTATAAATACTATATTTATCTTGGTGTCTCCTTTGTTTATAGTATAAAAATAAATTGTTATATTTTGCCAAGTATTTATTTTGATTGTATTAGATAAACATGAACCAAAAATTTAGAAACACTAATTTGTTGCGGTTTATGTTCATTAAAAAAAACTTATAACACCAAAAGTAGGGGAAAAAGTTTCTAATTTGTCAGTTGTCTTTTAGAGTTTCTATTTTTCGAGATATATTTCACAGCCTTTACATGTTTGTAAATTATAAAGTTTTCTATTTAGCACATATAAAATTTGCATACTTATGAACTGCCTGTAAAGGCTGTGTAAGAAGTATTTTATGTCAAAAAGATTCTCCCAACATGATTACATTTAGTGCACCTTAGGGTGTACAATAAGCCAGTAATGGCTGAGATGCATAGAAATACTTGGCAAATGGTGTCCTAGATACAAAATTTCAAATGTGCTTCTAATACTTATCACAGCAAAGTGTCACCAATAGAGTATAATTGCAATATGCCAATTATAAATTTAGACTGTATATTTATAAAATTTACCATTTTATTTTTATGTGAATTTATCCCCAGAAACAAAAATACTTCATTTTTGTTGTTTTTATAAATGCCATTGCAACCATGACAGAATAATTACAGTTTGTAGTTGGCACTACCACAACTGATATCGTATTAACATTATTTCTTGCTTCTTAAAACGTATTGTGCATTTTTCTCAGTTTATTATTCTTGTATATGGTCATGCTTTCATAGATGGCAATTAGTTGGTGGTATAAGAAACGGTTAAACCTAATCTGCCACTTTATGCTGTTATCAATTTTAATCAGTATTGCCAATTGTTTTAATTTTTTTGGTAGTATAATGTTTTACGCAGGATATTGTAAAACTTCCTCAGAAATCGTACATGAACTGATATTCTCATTGTCAATTTGCATAGGCTTATAATATCTTCTTCGTTTTAACTGCCTCTTCTGGAAGTACCGCATCCTATCGAAGACTTGGTATCCTTTCACCTAATCGATGGTACATGGTGACATAAGACGATTTTTAGCGCAGTAGCAAAACATCTAATTGTAAGAAATAAAATACTTGAAGTAGTATAAAATTATACTTATATTTCTGTATTTTGTATAAAACCAGACAAACCATGGTTTTAAGTAATTGTAAAATTTTTATCAATTTTTGGTTACACGGTATTAATAATCCTTTTTCTAGGTGGTATATTACCCAGCTTATTTTCAGTAGTCTATATTAGTATATTAAGGAACTAGTTTCATAAGGCCTTTTCGTAACGCACGAGTCCAAGTTTGAAAAACGAGACGCGAAGCGTCGAGTTTTTCAACGGACGAGTGCGACAAGTGGTCTTATGAAACGTGTTCTTTATACTATTTTTTCTATTGAGGAAGTTTAAGAGTATTTTAAATAAATTTATGTAGAAAATTTTACGTCAAATCGATTACTAGGGAGTTTTTATAAACACTTATGGCAGCACTGACAGGTGGCTGAAACTGACATTTCAAACTTTCAAATTCAAATCGAACTACCAACATCGTAAAAAAACAAACCAAAAACAGTACGATTATAGGCCTCCTTAACGTACTGTTTTTAAGCTAAAACAGTGCGCTTAGAACGACTTTATAAAACCGAAATAGAAAAATTTACTAATGAGCGATAATCGTTCCCTGACAGTTTAAATAATTAATTGAATTTGCAAATTTGTTACTTATGCACTTTATTAGAATCTTTAAAAAATATGTTCATAAAGTAAAAACTGTTGAGAAATTACAGTTGCCTTCACATACTGAGAATTTCTGACAACTACTTGTTCAAATGCTTTATCTCTTAGGAGACGTAGCAGTCTTTCCTCCTATGCCTGTGTTGCGCGTTTAGAGTGCCACAGACATAGAGGACCTACAGCTTAACGTTGGCTCCGAACAACGAGAAGTGTAAACACTTCTACTCCAGAGAAGATTTACTTGGTAGAATACCTCGCTGGTTTGCCATTGCCTTGTAAGGGAGAACGGCCGTTAAAAATCCGATATTCCGGTACTGGGAGTTGAACCCTTCAGCGTAGAAGTCTAATGCGCTACCCTCTAGCTCACGGCCACCTCTTGTGACGGCTAAATAGGTATAATTTAGATACCTTATTATCATGACAATTTTAAGTTGCTTCTTCATCTTCTTCTTCTTTTCAGCCCGAAATCATCCACTCCTGGATGTAGGCCTCTTCCAAATCTTTCCACATTTTTCTGTTATAGGCTGTTTGTATCCAGTTCTTCCCTGCTATTATCTGGATATCGTCTCGCCATCTTTTCTGGGGTTTCCCCACACTTCTCTTGGTCTCTTTCGGTCGCCAGTCTATCAGTTTGTTGGTCCATTTGGTCTTCTCTTGACGTGCTACATGGCCAGCCCATCGCCACTTCAACTGTGCTGTCCTTCTTGTCACATCTATGATTCCTGTTTTTCTTCTGATCTCTTCATTTGGCATTCGATTTCTCAAACTAATTCCGAGCATGATCCTTTCCATTGCCTGCTGCGTTACTTGGAGGATGTGTAGGGATTTTTGTGTTAACGCCGTTGTTTCTAAGCCATATGTAAGAACTGGCAATATACATTGATCGTAGACTTTTCGTTTCAGATTTATTGGTATATCATTTGATCCTAGAATGAACCTTAGTTTACCAAATGCTGCCCAGTAAAGTCCTTCTCTTCGAGAAATTTCGGCAGTTTGGGTTTCTTTGTCCAATTGAATTTTATGTCTCAGACATCTGTGTTCGGATACTTTCTCTAGGATTTGGTTTTCGATGGTTATTTGTGTTTGTTCAGGACTCATTATTTTGGTTTTACTCAGGATCATTTGTAATCTGATTTGGGTCGATGTTTGATGGGAGTTCTACTACCATTGTTTTTAGTTCTTCAGCTGAAGTGCTAATCAGAATGACATCATCTGCAAATCTCAAGTGATTTAGTCTTACTCCGTCAATATTAATTCCTTTACACTGCCAGTTCACATTTTTAAAAACATTTTCCAAGGCCAACGTAAACAACTTCGGAGAGATGGTGTCCTCTTATAGTATTCCTCGTTTAATTGGAATTTTATCGGTCTTTGTGTCTTCTTCCAATGTAATAGTCATAGTTGCCATGTCATAAATATATTTTATGAGAGTTGAGTATCTGGTGTCAACTCTTGCGTTATCTAGTGCTTTCAGGATTGCCACGTTTCCACCGAGTTGAATGCCTTCTGGTAATTGACAAAAGCCAAATGTAAGGGTATATCGTATTCAGTAGTTTTTTCGATTAACATGCGGGTACTTTGCAGATGATGTATTGTGCTGAATCCCTTACGGAATCCAACTTGTTCTGGAGGTTGGTATGAATCCAGATTGCCCGTCGGCCTATTTGTTATTATTTTTGTTAGTAGCTTATATAAGTGGGATAATAAGCTAATTGGACGATAGTTCTCTAAATTGTTTTTATCTTCTTTTTTAAGTAGCACGATTACCTACACATTTTGCCAAGACTCTGGGATTTTTCCTTCTATCAAGCACTTATTTAATAGAATTTTGACACTTTCTCTTAGTTTTCTCCCCCTATTTTTATCATCTCGCTAGTAACGCGATCTTCGCCTGGGCATTTTACGTTTTTCATTTGTTTGAGTGCAATCCATAATTCATCTTTATCTATTTCGGGAATCTCTTCTGATCCCACATTCTGAATGTTTTGCCTTGTCTATTGTTTTTCGTGGTATTTTGAACTATAGAGCTGTTTGTAAAAGTCTTGTACCACCTCCACTATTTCTTTCCGACTTGTCACCAAAATGCCCTGTTTGTTTCTTAACTTGTTGATTTGTGTTTTTCTCCTTAACTGATTGGTTTTCAAAACTTTCATATTTTTATTGTTTTCAATAGTTTCTTTTACGAGTTTTTTGTTGTAATCTCTTAAATCTTTCCTTGTATTCTTATTTATTTCTTTATTTAGTTTTTTTATATTCTTGGTTTTCTCTGCTCATGTCCCTTCTTGTTTTCATCAGTCTTTCTGTATCTGGACTAATTTTCTTGTTCTTCTTTTTGTGTTTTGTACAAATTTCTTCTGTTGCTACATGTATGCTGTTAGTTATATATTCTGAAAGTTCATTTATTTCCATTTTTATTAGATTCCCTGTTTTCCATTTTTTGCTCATTCAGTCTTGGAATTTTTGTTTGTTGTCTGTTATTATCTCTGTTGTTGGACCTTCTTGTTTCTTTAGTATTTTGTTGCTTTCAACCTTAGTGTTAATACTCAACTTTGTTCTAATAATTAAGTGGTCGCTGTTCGTGTCAAATTTATTTAAAACTGTAACATCTCGACACATGGCTTTATTATTGGTGATGATATAATCTATTTCATTTTTTACTATGCCTATGGGGCTTTTACAAGTCCATCTTCGTTTTAATGACTTTAAAGAAGGAGTTTCAGTGGCTTACATCACGGAAATCAATTTTAGTATCCTGACATCTATCAAGCAAAAGGTTAAGCAATTATAATATTTATGTACATGATTTTCACTAAAACATAATTAAGAAAAGAGCGAAAATTCTTACATTCTCTAACCATAAATTAATTGATTGTACCTGTAGGAATTTTAAAGTTTTGCAAAGTAATTGTGACAATCGTGTACATAACCTTCAGCTTGACAAATGACAGGACATTAAATTATATTTGCGTGACGTACGTCACTGAAAATTGTCATAGTAATAAGGTATCTAAATTATATACCCCTAGTTGTCAAAAATTCTCCTATATGAAAACAACTGTATGTCAATAATATTACAATAATGACATAAAGCTGAAGTCAGTTTTAATTAGTAAAGTAGTATAAGCTACAGTAGATCCCCATTGTTTGTGTACATCACTTTACGGGAATGCCACAGGCATGGGAGAGAAAGTCGTCATGCTCTCTCTCGAAAGTCAGAGGGCCGTAGAGGGAGATAGGCAACAGGAGCGTGTATTTAGGGTGTACTAAGTAGTGCGCCATATACTCAAGCAAGTAAAAAAGGAATATGTTAATTGTTTGCTGCCTTACTTCGTTGAAATTCATACTTTATATATTAATAATAATAAAAGGCAATTTCAACAGGTATTTATTTATTTTTGCTTTATACGTATTTCGACATACAATATGTCATTATCAAAAGCATTTAATGAAGTAAACATTTGTAGTTGCTTGGGTAACAGCACACTGGATCTTGGTTTTGGGCTCTTCTATTCCAAAACTTCTAATAGCGGGGAATTTATGAGCTCAATTTGCTCATTCATTAAAGGTGTGTTTGTTAAAGTGTGTTTGTGAATTTGAAAGGCCTCGAGTATATCCAATTTACGTTTATCATCACAGAAGTGTAAAAATGTTATTATATTATTTGATGTCAATGCATGATTGTGTTCTAATAAGTGTTTAGCATAGTTTGATTTTTCTGGGTGTTTATATTTGTATGAGCGTATGTGTTCTTGGTATCTGGTGTCAAAATTTCTAATTGTTTGACCTATGTATACATAATTACAGTGTGCTGTTACCCAAGCAACTACAAATGTTTACTTCATTAAATGCTTTTGATAATGACATATTGTATGTCGAAATACGTATAAAGCAAAAATAAATAAATACCTGTTGAAATTGCCTTTTATTATTATTAATATATAAAAAGGAATATGTTTATTAAATTTTTATTAATAGTATTTTATTTTTACTCGCATAAAGCATAATGGTATTTAGAAATGAGATAATAATCGTTCCTCAGTAGACTCTGTAATAATGTTCCTGTGCGTTTTTAACCCCACAGTAGAAAAACTGCAGCACACAAGTTGGTTGCAGTATAGCTCATATCAAAGTCAACTGTTTGTGTTATAGTTTCTAGAAAATAGAAAATGAATGTTTTAAGTTATTTTGACCGATTTTTAACATGTTTTTCTTAATTTTTTGAAAAGTAGTTATATTATTTGAAAAAGTAAATTCTAATGCTAATTAAATTGTCTCAATTAACTCAAAAACAGTTAGAATACTGTTTGACTTTATGTAGCTGAGGATTATCTTACTTACTTATCATGTAACCTCTTCTACCGTAGGTGTAGAGATCTTCTCCATCCTTTCCTGTCTTTTGTCTCCTTTTTCGCCTGGGTCCAATTAAGTTCCCTGTTCTTCGGTGTAGCTGCTATTTCTTTATTATATAAGTCGTCCACGTCGTTTTGCTGCCTGTCTTTGTTTCCCATATTTTACTTTCACTGACCTGTCTTCATTCATTCTAACATATGCCCGAACTAGTGGTCTAGTGGTTAGCGCATATGCTTTTAGATCCAAGGGACGCGGGGTCGAACCTGGCCGACGTCGGTGAGATTTTTCTAGCGGGGAAACATCTGAAAGTGCCCCTTCTGTCGAATAAGAAGTAAAGCCGCAGGTCTCGTGCTACTGCGATGTGTGACATGTTAAAAATCACTAACTGGAGTTGGAATTACCCCAGATAGGCAAAATTCTTAGTTAGGCTGTACAATAGGTTAAATGTGGCCTAAGTGCATAGAGATGGTTGGAAACCTGCGTCTTAGATCTCGCTCTTTCAAATCAACAATCGTGCCCGAACTATCGAAGCTGTTGAATTTCGATTTTCTCAAGTACACTTTTCACACCTAAACTTTTCCTTATCACTTCACTTCTTATTTTGTCCATTTTTGTCACTTCTTCTATTTTCCTTAATATTTAATAATAATTTCATTTCGCAAGCTTCTGTTTTGTTTTTCGTTTTCGTCATCAAAACTCATGACTAGAGCTAGGATGGTTAGGCAAAATAAAGTCTCGAAAAAGGCAGACAAAAAGGCAAAAACGAAAAAAGAAAAGGCACAATTACAAAAAAAACAAAAAGTAAAAATTACAAAATCTGAAGAATACTTGAGGAAATTGAAAGAAACGGCGTTTAACTGAGAGGGAAAAAGCAACAGCAAAATATCTATTCAAGTTAAAATAAAAACAACTGAAATTCAATTAAAACTGTTTATTTAAAAAAATAGCATAAATACGTATGTACAGTGCTAACAATTTATTTATTATAGGTACGCACATTATTCTTTAAACATTATTATGCTGCCAACTAGTCATCAGTAATTTTTCTGTGTTCTGCGAAGTCAAACAAATTCTCTTGTCGCTGACAATTTGTTTGTAGCTATCACAATGTCAACACGTTCGAAAATTGTGACAAACTGGCTGATTCAGTAAGAAACTTTCTCCTGGCAATACTGGTCCCCTCATTAAAATTAATCTCAAGAAAATAATCCTGAGAAATAAAGGGTAAAACCCACTAAACCTCTGCCTTTAAGAGCTTGGGAATAATACTTTCTACAATTTATTTCAGAAATTTAAAATATGCATATTTCTTGGAAAATTGCTAGTACAATTTTTTTTTAATTGTAAATTTAAGAACTAAATTTCTTAAATTTTCAATTTGATATACCATAAAAGGCACAAAAAATACGCAAAAAAGGCAAAATAAAATTTGCATTTTTGAATTGTATGAATTCTAAAACGGATTTTAAATTGGGTCTGCCTTTAATCCTTCCATTTATTAAAAAAGGCAATTTGCCTAACTATCCTAGCGCTCTACTCATGACACATGAGCATTGGTACTAGAATTGCCTCATATATTTTAATTTTCGTCCCTTTGTAATTTGTCTATTGTTGAAAAGTGTATTGTATAGGGCCCTATACAGAGATGTTACTTTGCAGATTCGATTTGTAATTTCCCCTTCAAACTTGCCAATTTCCTCCACTATTGCCCCAAGATATTTTAGTAGTTTGGTTTCTGAGATGCTTTCTCCTTGTATATTTATTGTTATTTTTTCTGGTAAGTTTGCTATGTTCATTATTTCTGTCTTTTTTATATTTATCTTTAAGTTGCATTGGGCTAATTTTACTTTTTTGCAATTATTTCCTGCTCTTAGCAAAGAGGTAAGTCATCAGCATATAACAGTTCATTTATTGCCATGGGTTGAAGTTCTCTGTGGCCCAAATGGACTCCCCTTGCTTCCAGGTTTTCTTTTCTTGCTACTTCTTCCATTAACATTACACAAAACAGCGGGCTTAGAATACTTCCTTGTGTTACATCCCTAGTAGTGGTAAATCTGTTAGTCAAGTTATCCCCTATTCTTATCGTGTTTTCCGTGTCACTGTATACACTCCGGATTGTCTTTATCACCCCTCTTTCTTTCATTATCCTCCAAATTTCCTCCATCTGTACACTATCAAAGGCTTTTTCTAACTCTATTTCGCAGCAGAACAATTTATCGTTTGAGGCTAAAACTTTTTCGGCTATCTGTCTAATTACAAAAATCCAGTCCTGGGTCAACGTTCCTGGTCTAAAGTCAGCCTGCATATCCTGTAGAGTATTTTCTATTTTTGGTCTAAGAGGCTTCTCCAAAATTCTCTTGCATATCTTGTATGAAACGCCTAGTAGGGACAATCCCCTGTAGTTGTTACAATTGGTGTAATCTCCTTTTTTATACATGGATACTGTCATGGCAGTTCTCCACTCTTTTGGGATTCTGTTGGTAGTGCAAGCTAGCGAAATAATTCTGTGTAATAGCTCAACTCCTTCCATTCCCATAAATTTGAACATTTCTGGTTGAATATCGTCTATACCTCTGACCTTTCCACTTCTGAGTTTCTGTACCGCTTCAGCCACTTCCCTTAACTTTATCTCTTCTTCTTGCCCTCCTTCAGCTTCTGTGTATTGATGTATACTATCTTCTATTTCTTAGTTCCCTGAATCTACTCCTAGCATCTCTTCAAAATGTTCCTTCCATCTTTCTAATATCTCCTTCTCTTCATATATTAATCTTCCTTCTTCATCTTTGATGTTCTTAAGTGGTTTTTTCTTTTCTTTTCTCAACGCTCTTAAAGTGCGATACAACATCTTGGTATTACTGGCGGCATCTTTCTCCATTTTTTCACCCATGAATTAGCTTTCTCTTCTTTCACTAAATGTTTCACCTTTTCTCTTTGCTTTTTATATTCTTCTTTTTTGTTACCCCCTAAATATTTTTTTCATGATTGTTTCTTCTTCCGAACCTGTACTTTTATTTCCTCATTCCTTTGTTTCTTTTTGTTTGTAATTTTGTTTGTTTTGCAAACTTCCTTAGCAGCTGTCGTTATTATCTTCTTAAACACTTCCCATAATTCATCTAGTTCCATATTTAATACACTTTCCCTGTTCCTTGTAATTTCTATTGCTATCCTTTCTTGGTATCCTACTCTGTATTTTTCCTCTTGTAAATTGAGGATTGTCTATCTATATATTTTATATTTAAAACCATTTCATCTAAAATAACTGCTTTTGTTTTTTATTTCTTTTTTCATCCTTCTTACCCAGTTAAATATATATTCTTTGAACTTTTTAGTTATACACATATGTTTCCACCTATTCCCACTAGTTATAAATGGGGTGGAAAGATGACTTCGTCCAGGGAAAACAGCATCATTTTAAAAGAAGATGTAGGCACTGTGCCAAGATATGTTGAACCCATACAGTGTGTTCTACAACTAGGTTAGTTGGTTTGCAGTTTTGTGATTAACAGTAATAGTATTTCATTATAGGAATAAATTCAAAGTGGCCAAATAATTTAGATGCATTGCGCCAGTTAAAAATAGGATTTTATTTAGAAATATCAAAGTTGTTGCAACAAAGTGGAATTGTGTCAAATACAAAAAGGGAATATTTGGATGTGCTTTATAAAGGATTAGTATTTAGATTTAGACTATATCATCCCAAAGAATTGTCTCTTGAAAAGAAATACTTGAAAGCAGATGGAACAATAGCATACAAGGATACAGAAAAGACAGTAGAAATGGATAAGGCCTTGAACATTTTACCAAAAATTATAGGTGCTTTAAATGGGTAAGCTCATTTTTCTTTTATGATTTGTAATTACACACTTTGTATAGAACTTATGCTTGCAAATGTTTAATTATTATTATTTTTTTACAGAATACAATCTCAAAATCCCAGCTATGGCCCAAGTACAACATTAATTAAACGTTGGATACGATCCCAACTGATTGATGAATTTCACATTCCTGATATTGTAATCTGCTTATTAAATGCTTCATTATATATAGTTACGGCACCGTATAATGATGCAAATTTGCCTCAAGTAGCCTTTTTGAGGTTTTTACAATTTATATCAAACTTTGATTGGAATTTACAATTATTAGTTGTTAATTTTAACAATGAACTTCCAAGTATGTGATCAAGTGCATGCTGTAATATATGTACAGGAAATATTTAAAATATGTCATTTTTTAGAGGAATCTCTTGATAGCCTTGAAACAAGCTTTCAAGAAAACCGACAAAATTATCCACCATTATATATTGTAACTCCATTTGATGAAGGAAAATCCCTTTACTCAAAACAATGCAGTAAAGAAATTCTAAGAAGGTTATCGCTTTTAGCCAAAGTAACATATGAACATGTGCATTTTAGTGTGGCTCAAAATAAACAAATCGTGGTAGAGGTAATTATTGGAAAGCATTTGTTTTCTTAGTATTTTAGGTGATAACAATTGCTTTACTTTAGGAATTATTTGTTCCAAATTTGGAAGGCTACAATTTATTGATACACCTAAAACCACTTATGAATCCGAAAAGACATCAACAGCTACCATTTGCTAAGCTTAGCGAAAGCAAAATACAATTAGAAGAATATGATGAAAAAGAAAGCACTAAACTTCCTGTGACAGGATTCAATCCAGTTGAATTGTATTTAACAGAACTGCGTGTAAGTACTAACAATATACTTTTATTGTAAAAATATTAGATGTTTTGCTGTTTTACAGGAAAATTACGGTGATCTTGCATTATTTTTCTACAATTCTTATGGTGGTAATACAATTGCAGTTCTGTGGCGGCCCAATATTTTTGATAAAAAGGAATTTAAGGTGAGTTAAATTATTTAATAAACATTAAAATAGAAATGTTACATTTCAGATTTCAAATATTAATGGACGGAAACTGATACACAATAGTTTAACTTTGAACACAGCTGCAATAATTGAAGATTTCTACACGCTAGGAACTGGATTAGTTAAAACAATTGAAAATATATAGAGCAAACAAGATAGTTGTGTTTGTTAGTATTAACATTACTTTGTTTTTTTTTATATTGTAAATGATTCTAGAGTCACTATTTAAGAACACCATCAAGATACCATGTTTGTGTTCCAGCTGGCAACGATATAATATCCAAGCATATGTTAATAAAAAAAACATAATCTCATTGCCATCCAGTCTAGCAGCTTCATCAGGAATATGCAAAGCAAAAATGGAATGATGATTAATGATGTCTAAATGTGACTATACTTTTACTGTTAGCATTTGTTATCCAAAATATTGTTACAATAATACAATTCTTTAGTAAATAACTGTAAAGTTTTTAATATTTGTTTTGTTACTACCTTATAATCTCATATTTGACCTTGTATAATGTTCCCATCATTGATTATCATTTATTCCTTAATTTAAGTTATTAAAATTTTTGACAAGGGTAGGTTAAAAGAGTGGACCCTGTATACACTAGGCATTTAAAAATAATATGCTCTTTATTTGAATGCAATTTATAAATTAATTTTCTGATTTGTGTACATTCCCAAATTAGATACCAAAGTCAGCTGTGATTTACATGGTTATTTTTCCAGACATTTCTAAGGAAATTTGATTGTAGGTGCTTTACTGACGATATTCTATAGTGTGTATTCTCAGTCAGAGAAGATAATCGAATTAAAAAGCATAAGATAAAATACAAAAATCATAAAATAAGCATTAAAAATGCTAAATAGTTAATGTTACATATTATAAGTAGAATTTTTGATTTAAAGTATTTTGTATTTTCAAATGTTCCAAGATTATTTTAAAATATCTAGTATTATCTCCAAATTAAAAATACTTTCATCAAGTTGATTACATTGCTGCCTATTCAATATTAACTACCGATTTAGTCTTATATACAACATGATTTTTTAAAAAGTCAATTGCAGTAGCCTAGTGATTGTCCCGTCTATATTAAGCATTAGAATCTGACAATATGAAAATTGTAACAGCATAGCTGCCAATAATTAAATAAAGAATCTTCAATTATTTATTCAAAAATGAACTTCACAGTGCAGCATAAGATATTTATGGTAAAAGCTTATTACCGAACTGGAATCATCATAAATGGTGAGTGGCGGTATTCGATCCAGAAATGCTTCAACGATTTTACAGACCATTTTGGAATTGTTGAATACATTCGGTTTTACGATGCTCTAAGGCACACTGTGGAATTATTCGATGAAACTGGTGGTGTTACATGCAGAAATGGTAGCGGTAGACCTACAGAACGCACACCAGACGTCCTGGAAAATGTTAGACAAATAATGGCTGAAGCTCCCTCAACTTCACTTCGACGTCTTTCACAGCGCATTGATTTGTCTTACACAACCACGAGGAATATTCTTAAAGCAGATTTAAAGTTATTCCCATATAAAGTAACTTCAGTTCATCAGATTCTACCAGCAGACATGCCTCTAAGAGAA
>JABXWE010006424.1:0-21883 GCA_014611495.1 Limonius californicus | reverse complement strand
CGTCCTGCTGCACCTCAGACTCTTCAGGGGTTAGCTGAGGCCTTTGTGGAAGAATGGCGAAATCTACCACAAGACATGTTAAGACGTCCTATTCGCAGCATGCCTCGACGTTGCCAGACTGTTATTGAAGCTAATGGAGGGCACACGCGCTACTAAAGCTTGATATTCGGACTTTAACAGAACTTCCATTACATTTTAAGTGATAAAACACATTTCGATTTTGGTAGTCTTCTCAATAGTTTGGTGTTGCTCAAGAAAAGCGTTTAATTAGAGCATATTTATTGTTTCTATCTTGTTAAGTAATGTTGAAAGAACAATATACTAAAGTTGATACTTGCGTCTGTCTTTAATTTGAAAAATTATGCACGGCTAAAGAAGTGTTCCCCTAATTTATTTGAGCAGTGTATTTTAAATATTATAAAATAGTAATTATAACAACTTAGTAATTTAGCAGCTGTCGAGCATATCAAACATCAGGCATCTCTGATTCATAACCCTGTCAACAAGTATTTAGATATTGCAGTTTCTTCTGATATTATTATTTAGTATTTTGGGTTGCCTATTTATCGAATAGTATGCTCGCACTTTCCTGTGAGTCATCCTATATATACGAGGCAACAGCCGGAAGTATTAACTACTTACATTTTTTAGTAGATAAACAGAACTTTTAAATACTAAACCATTTTTTAGTTATAATAGTGTGATCCGTTGTTTCAAACAAGCTTTATATTTTCTGCAAACATAAATCAAAGCATTTCTTACTGGACATTTTTAAATAACAGCTAAAAGATATTACACAAAAATACAAAAGTAATTCCTAATACTCAAAGACAAAATTGCAATTTTGTTTTCATTAGTTAGTTGTTTTTCATTTGTAAATTGATTTTAATTTATTAACACTTTTGTGCTGTGAATTGTTCCATACGTGACTTACATTTATTATGTAAAAAATAATTACAAATTGTATGCTATTGAAAACAGGCAGACATAATCTCATTTGTGTATACATGGTATACAGATAAACCAGTAACTAGAAACTGTATCAATTATTGGAAACAATGATTTAATAACAAATTACTTGCTCAATTAAAATATGCAAGTAAATCAATTTCTAAAACAAGAATAATGTAACTACTTATCAATAGAAGACAATTGTAAGGGGTTCTGGGTTTGTACCATGTTCTTGTGATCGATTGATTTATTGGGACGGTTGTATATCTACATATATTTAGTAAACATTAAATTTGATTGGAAAGTTCTGCTTGCTTTGATGAAGCTCCTGTTAAATTTCTGCTTTTGCCAAACACTAAAGATTAGCCTACCTATTTTACGAAAACTGTAAAATTGTATAAACTTAATAACTAGAAGAGCACGCCTTCTTGTTTTCTAAAGAGGAAAAACGTTATTACACAAAGTTTACACTAGTTTCCTCATTTAACTGTTAACCCAACATAAAATATCGCCCCGTAGATTAAAATAATCTATTCGTCTTTGATTTTAAATGATGAGAAATAAAGTTACTATGATACAGAAGTTAGTATAGAACGTATCAAATACATCTTCCGAGTGCTTAAAATTTACGATTCTTTCACTCTGAAAAATATATATTTGTAATAATATACATACGCCACAAAGATATTTCTGTAATTTATTTATTTGTATAATTAATAATATACTTTGCATCAAGCCTTGCAAAGTAAAACTTCGAATGTGCCTTCATAAATAGGTATTCATAATAATAGGCGTAGTGGCACTGCATAACGATTGTTATTTCCCCTCGTAGATGTTCTTAAATTGAAGCATTCATTTTAGCATATCATCAAATTATAGCATTTAACACTAATTACTTATAAACAACAAAAATAATCATTTCATGAAGTATATAACAATATGTACATTAGTTACACCACTTGCTGCTAGATTTAGTACGAGATTGTCTATCCACAACATTAAAAAAATTCCACTAGGTGTCTTGGTAACAAAAATTACGATTAATTCGTTTTGCATTTTTAACATATTTACATTATTTATTTACATTATTATATCTATCAGTCTGTTTTAGACATATTACATGTAAAAAATAAGAAAAGTTGCAAAATCGGTTGCACTGGACGGTCTTACAACGAAAAAGGGGACCACGCACTTAAATTTTACACACAACTTTCAGGTAAGCGGTTAGCCATCAGTCTCTCCTTTATGGCTAATCCGTTAAGTTCTAAATCCGTTTTGGAGAGCGTTGCTGAGCTGCCATTGCCCAATCGGAGATCCTTTGGCCTGGAGTCCCTAGGAAACGTTCCTACCATTGGATTACTGTACTGATGAAACTGAAATTAGAGTAGGACACCATGGAGGTAAAATGTATTTGGTTTATGGTTATACCACAGATTCCATCGTGGGTGCAGGACCAGGACTCACCCACTGCTGTGCAGTTGCAACCTTTTTAGGGTAACTGGGCGAAGTTGAAAGCTGCACCCCTGGAAGACTTTGGGGACCATTTAGGGTTCCCAACTGTTTATCGCTTGCTCCGTCTGGAGACCCTATAACATTTTATTTTTGATAGTTAGTATCGGACATTAACTAAAATTAAGACATTTAATCTAAAATCAGGGTACAAATATTTCATTGCCATTTTTATCTGTAATGCAGTATTTGCTTGTGTACAAATTGCTTATAACAATGTAATTAGTAGTAGCATGTATTAGTTAACTATTATGGATCAGTTTAAAAAAGTAATTGTTTGTATTTTTAAAGAATCAGTGACAGTGACAGTGATTTTAACGTAATTTTGCTGCATAGTGTATAAACATACGGGTTGAGTTTAATAGAATTAAAGTGAATAGGATGTGACAAATAATATTAATACAAATTTTTAATGGACTGGTCTTTTGTGATAGACTTGCATAATTGGGGATTCTATCCGCACTATGTTGGGGGTAATACAGTCCACAGAGATGGAAGGAATACGGAATTAATAATAAAAACGTTAATAATTATACGAGAGTTCACTTTCTATGGAGTGGAGTACCATATATAAATATGTAATAAACTTAAGAGAGGCTTCTTCTCCTTCTTAGAGTGCTTTATCTCTTGCGAGACGTAGCGATCGATCGATAAGAGAGGCACAGCACTATTAACGTTAACAGTTTCACAATGAATGACCTCAGTGTAATACAGTGGTATTCAATGTTTGTTGATATTTATCATTTTTTAGTAATCTTATGGGCTGAATTAAATGAAACCATTTTAGCGATTGTAGCATTCAAATAGCTTGCTTTCCAATTTCATTCATATAAAGTTATGTTATTGTTAATTATTCAGTAAATGCGGATGCCCTTCTATTAATGGAATGATCTGAATCGATCTGTAGAAACATATATTATGTTTGCATTTTGTTAAGTAACGAAAAGTTGAGAAGAGAGGAAAGGATGCAGAATTAATATGAAGTTAATAGGGTTATGATTTCTTTTTCTTCGAGTGCCCATCTGTTATCGGACATCGGATTGATAATCAGGGCGATCTGAACTTTATTGACTGCTGCGCGGAATAGGCCAGTTGTTGTCATGTTGAACCATTTCCTCAAATTTTGGAGCCAAGATATCCTTCTTCTCCCGAGACCTCTTTTACCAAGCACTTTACCCTGGATAATCAGCTGTAACAACAGTTCGTATCTTTGACTGTTTTTCGATATGGCCCAAATATTCCAGTTTTTATTTATTTATAGTTCTCAAGATTTCCGTTTCTTTGTTTAATCTTTCTAACACCTTTTTTTTGCTGACCTAGTCTGTCCAAGGGATTTTTAGTATGCGTTGGTATAGCCACATCTCGATTGCTTCTAATTTTCTACTTGTTGTCTCAGTGAGGGTCCAGGACCCCATATAATAATACTGTGAAGACATAGGATCGGAAAAGTTTGATTTTTATTTTTAAGTTCAAGTCGTGACTTCTGAAGAGGCTTCTCATCTTTACGAATGCCGCTATTGCTTTCTCTATTCTGCATTTAATTTCCAGGGAATGGTCCCATTGGTCGTTTATTGTAGTGTCAAGGTAAGTATATTTACTTACTCTTTCTACGTGTTAGTTGTTAACTATTATTTGGTTTGGTGGTATTCTATTTTTACTTATAACTATGCATTTGGTTTTACTTGTGTTTAATGTCAAGCCATATTGTTGACTTGTCTCTGCTACTTTGGACATTAACAGTTGTAAGCATTCTGGACTGTCTGCAATCACTACTGAATCGTCTGCATATCTTATATTGTTTAAACGTTTTCCGTTAATCAGTATTCTCTTATCTACATCTTCCAACGCTTTTTTGAAAATCTCTTCAGAATATATATTGAAAAGTAGAGGTGACAATACACAGCCCTATCGTACTCCAGGTTGTACATGGATTTCGTTTGAATTAAGTCCTTCAACGCGCACCTACATTGGCAGTTTGATTCCAGTAATAGCTCGTGATGATTCTCACATCTCGGTCATTTAATCTCATATTTTGCATTATTTTAACTAATTTCTCATGTTGTACACACTGTCGAACGCTTTATTGTAATCAATGAAGCTGGCGTAGGGTTATGATGTAAATTGTCAAATGATGTGTCTGCGCTTGGGCACCGAAACAATAGCTTCTCCATGAGAGTAAGTCCTTTAGTATGACCTTAAGATTTTCAGAATTAATTAACATGTGATCAAAAAGTCAAGAAGACTGTGAACATTTTTTGCATGTCTGAGATTGAACTATAAACAAATGCCAATTACAACTGTCAAATTAAAATAATTTATTCCCTGTTAAAATCTATTTAATCTGGTTGTTGTAGCTTGTGTTTGTGTTTACAATTCGAAATAAACACAAGATACGGTCGGTGTGTAACATGACAGCCATGACATGCCTGGTAGCACTCACAGCCAACCTTAATTTGGAAACTATTTGATCGCTCGTATTTGGGTTTCAAAGTTGTATGCAAGAAACGCTTTTACTTCAATAACACAAACACATTACAGAACCAATTAATTTTATTGTGTAGTATGTTTTACAAAACATAAAAGGCTAAAACATAAAGCATGAAACTATAATGGACTTCGAATGTGAAAGTTTTAGCAAGTAATAATAATTAATTAATAAAAAGTACACAGATGGTAGAACGAATAAGGATTATCCTTTTTAGTTGGTGTCCATTGTTGCCAGAAAATGCTTGCAAGTTTAAGAACTATATTTGACGATAGCGTTTTTGTATAAAAATGTTATTTAATTCAAATTAATATTTGCTTATACACAAGGGTATGGAATTTGAAACGGATGTGCAAAACAAAAAAATCGGCGAAATAGGTCTATGATGAATCATAGGTCGTAGCTTTATATGCAGTGCACGGGGGTTGTCGGTTGCTCTGTTGGTTGTGACAATTGACAACTAGCTGCCAAGTTATCTAATGAGAACTCGTATTATTTTTATAAGTCCATTGTTTCGGTTATTATTTTTATACATACAAGCACTTTTACGATCATCTTGATTTTGTTATTGGAAAATGGGAACAGGAATATAATGTTTTTTAGTGGAAGCCACACATTCTGGTTTAAACGAATTCAACACAAAACTGGTTGCAATATTATCGTGCCCTTTGCAGATGCGTCTAGTTGCTTGCTTGCTTGCTTGCTTTGAAAGAGCGAGATCTAGGACGCGGTTTTCCAAGCATCTCTATGCACTTAGGCCACATTTGGCCCATTGTACACCCTAACTAAGAATTTTGCCTATCTGGGGTAATTCCAACTCCAGTAGTGATTTTTAACGTGTCACACATCGCAGTGGCACGGGACCTACGGCTTTACTTCTTATCCGACAGAAGGCGCATTTACAGATTTTTCCCCGCTAGAAAAATCTCGCCGACCTCAGCCAGGTTTGAACCCGCGTCCCTCGGATCTAAAAGCAAACGCGCTAACCACTAGACCACCGAGGCCGGCGATGCGTCTAGTTATTATATACCGTTACAAAATCGTTCTATCCATGATCGTTTGTAGTAAAATAAATAATATAAACATTATAAAAATCTACAGTACAAGATAAATTAGTGATGGTTTACAATACCCTATAGATTTTCCCTGTAAAATATACAGTGTGTTCTTAAAAATGCGTTATTAAAATTATGTAAGAGAACTGGTAACAAAGCTCAAAATGCTGTAAATGTTTAAAATTCCTTCATTCTGCGAAAATACAAGCCTCTGCTCGTTGAATTAATGGTTTCAGTACTCTGTTTAATATTACTGGAGTGTTTCGGATACATGTAAACGCGTCTTGAATGCGGTGCCACAGTTCGACCACAGTTTCTACCATTTGTGCGGTGTTATATATACAATAGATGACCTGGACGCCATGCCATTTATTCACAGCGTCCGCATCAACGCCGAAGACATTTGCTGTTTCAAACATTAAACTCCTTATCAAAGCATTTTCGGACATATGTTTATAGGTTCTTTTTTATCTACTCGGTCCCCCAAAACAATGGTCTTATAGTTTAAGAACACCATGTGTATCTCATTAACAATAAATAGTAAGGTTGTTCATGCGCCAATATACAGTTTTTCTGCAATGCAATGGTTAGATTTTTAACAAGAGAGTACAGTGTCATGTACTTAGTGTATGGCCTATGTGACAAACTTTTAGGACACAAATAATTTAATACGAGGGTTGCCTTTTATATTTCGGGATTGGGCAACCCTAGTGCTGCCACCTGGCAACTGATATCTCTATCGTAAAGTTTGACATTTTTGACGGTATACGTACTCAGAGCGTTTTGATCTACGAGCGCTATTTGTGTTGTTTACAGTAACTCGAAAAATGCATATCGGCCAAAAAATGGAATTAAAACGTGAACATTTTCCTGCTATTATTTTTTACTACTTTCGACGTGGATTAATTCAACAACAGTGCATCGATTAACTTCATTCGATTTTTGGCGATGAAGCACCATCAAGGATCAGTGTTTATCGATGGTTTACCGAATTCAATCGCGGCCGGAGTTTGCTCAACGACGAATTTCGTGAAGGTCGTCCAAAATCGGTTGTTGTTCCGAAAAACATTGATGCGGTGCATGAACTGATACTGCAAGATCGTCATGTCACTTATCGTGAGATTGAAGTATCCTTGGACATTAGTGGGACCAGAATACATTCAATATTGCATGAACATTTGGCCGTAAAACATATTTGTTCGCGTTGGATCGCACATAATTTGGCAATCGCTCAAAAACAAGCTCGCTCAAAAAATTTGATCGCGGTGCTTCAAAACATGTGTATGAAATCGTGACAGGTGACGAATCATGGATCTACGCGTATGAGCCAGAAAATAAACAGCAACCGACTGTATGGGTCTTCCGAGGCGAGCCAAACCCAACGAAAGTCGTTCGTGCTCGAAGCACTTCGAAGCAAACGGTCAACTGTTTTTTCGGAAAAACTGGACATGTCTCAACCGCACCATATAAGGAAAACTAACCGCCGAAGACGGATCATTCTCCACCACGACAATGCAAGCTCTCATACATAGGCTCGAACAAGTGAATTTTGAGCACTCAGAACGTCGATTTGATGAGTCATCCGCCATATAGTCCTGATTTGGCACCCAATGACTTCTTTTTATTCCCGTACATCAAAAATAAATTGCGTTTTTCAACACCTGAAGAAGTGGTTCGTGCGTTCAAAATGCATGTTTTGGAGATACCTCAATCGGAGTGGAAAAGTGCTTCGAAAATTGTTTCACACGCATGCAAAAGTGTATTGATCTTCATGGAGAATATTTTAAAAAATAATAAAGCCATTTCCGATGATAAATATTTATTTTTGTTCTCTAATCCCGAAATATAAAAGGCAACCCTCGTATGTCCTACTGGAAAAAAAGCTGAAAGTGGTATTTATTACTACTAAAAGGGTATGCAATTGAAAATATGAGTAAACATTTCTTGTAATACCGAAACGGTTACGTAATCAACAAATAATCATAGAATAGTTTTTGAAAGGAAATCAATATTTATTGCCAATAGCTGGAAGTTATTATTTTAATTTGTGCACGCGGAAAACAGATGTAATTGTTTATAGCTGATTTCCTCTGCAAATCGTTAATGGTTAAAATTTAACCGCAGGTGTAGCACATTTTTCTCCACAATCAGGCACTGAAATATGGCAATCGATCTCTGAATCACCCTGTATGTTAATAGTAGGACTTCTATTTTTTTTTTGATTTACCAAGCTCCTTGTACTCGTAATACTGCTGACTTATTTCTATGTTGCGGGTGCGCTGATAGGTATAATAACATACATAGTGATATTCTGATGTGATGAAATTAACAGTTGGAGCAATCATTCTTGCAGGCTTTTTGTCCACTTTTATATTCAATGTTATTTTACTCATTCCCTCTTATACTTCTTCGGATTCCTGACCGACTTGTCTGTTTTTCTTTATCACTGTATTTGAAGTTTTGTGAAGTTCACTAATATTATTCCCTCTTTAAGAGATAAACACAGGTGCACAAGGGATGGATATTGAGATTGATTAATATTGAATGAAGAACTACCACGGATTACTTACGTACAATTTCTCCCTTATTAAACTTGACCAGCTTCAATAACATTGTAATGCCGCAGGGAATTACATGTAATCAACTAATAGTTTCTGCATCTCACTTGATATAGCTATACTAATTAATTACTCCAATTTAATGGATTAATCATTACATACCATATTTGGCGGGAATGACATCAGGATCCCTCTCGTCAGAGGCTTCTCTAGGCGAACCACTTCTCAGCAGCGGCTTAGTAGAAGACATGTTGTGGTGGTGGGGGATCCCGACTACCTTTTGCTCATACATTGCTTCCGGTTGGGGGTGCGATCTCCTCACCCTTATGATGATTAACATGACGATTATGATAACGGTGAACGCTGCTCCGATCACCACCCCTAACAGGGGAGAGATTGAGAGATCGCTGTCTGATGCTGAAAGAAAACGTTTAATTTTTAAAGACACTTTTTAATAATTCCCTAGCGGTACTTCTTTTGACACTTTATCCTTTTCGAAATCATCTGAGAATATCATTTTATTTTAAAAATAATAAAAAATGCAGAAGCTGTCAATTTTTTGGTTCTGTCGGATGTCGATTCCGAGCTTTCGGTTGTGATTGAGAGGTGCTCTTACTGGAATTAAATGACAACTCTGCGTCTTAAAACTTGTCTCGCGAGCGGAAATCAACAGCGACACTTTAAATATCCTGTAAAATGATCAGTTAAAGATGAAGCGGAACGATATACAGAAAATATATGCAAAATAATAAGAATATATCAATAAAGCTGGGCTCTTTCTTTGCGTACAGGAAGTAGTATTGCCCGTCATAATGATTTTCTGTATAGTGCGCGAAGCGGTTTTTTACAAAAGCCGAGAGGTTGACCACGAAGGCATGTTTTATTCCTTAAAGTGCATTATTAAAGGAAGCCTGGGGCAGTTTAGGGCAATACGTGGAAATATGGGGCAGTCTGGTACAATCCAATGAAATCTAAGGCAATTTGGGGCAGTTTGTAGTAATCTTGATAAAAATGTATGGCATTCGGGGGTTATCTGGCTGGTCTCTAATAGCTACCATACATTTTTGCATAAATTCGATTAGAGTGGAATAGGACCAAATAAGTTACAAATAAATTTGTGTAATATGAATATTTCTACGTATATCTATAAGCATCCACTTACTAATACACAATGTGATATCGATATATACATCGTGGTATTAATCTGAATCACCTATCGATACGTATGTTTCTACTCTACTTATATCTGTAATACAACTTTTATGTTTTATTTATAGATGTATTTTACGTTAAGGATCGTACAGCTATTGACTTTATTCCATTAAACGCAACCGAAATTTCAAAAAATGAGCTAAAAACTCTCCATAATATTTTCTATTCAGGCTGGTTTGAAAAATCAGAACAACTGATATCTTCAGGTTTCAGTTTACACTACAACAGTAGCGAAGAAGTTATATTTCAGCCGAGTACAATTTTCTTCAAGATATATCGTTATTGCCTCACCAAAGAGTGTCTGGTAATCCATGGTTAACACTTAACTTGTAAATGTAGGTAAAATAACAGATTCGGCTTTAGGAATTTCATTTGAAAGCTCTACATTTTCAAATATCCATTTTATTTAGGAATAAATATTTATTTAAAATTATAATAATAATAACATTACAACATAGAATAATAATTACATAGAACATAAAATATACCATTTTTTAAATCAAAGATGTCGGTGTCACTATCAGTATCAAAGCTGTCATCGCCACCTAATTTAATAATGACTTGCTTATGGAAGGTGTCCATGTTTATAGGTATGATTTCTGTTTCTGTTACATGTTGCACTGAATTTTTCCAATGTTCTGGGGATATTTTTCCTACTTTTAGATTTATAGTTTTTCATACTTCAGGGTCTACACTTGACAATTGGCTCTGTGTTCAAATATCCCTTTTAAGCTGTCCCATTTCAATTCGATTGGATTAAACATGCAATATAGTGCCAAAAACGTAATACCGTGTGTCCACATTTGCTTGCCAAGTCATCTGTATAATATTGTTTGGGAAATGTTCTTGTTTTTAATACTTATAGCAAACCGTATTTTTAATAAAAATATTACAGGCACTTTATTTAATAGCTTACAGCGATAACTGGCGTTATTCGTTATGATAACGGAATTACTGGGCAATTTTTACATTTTTACAACAAATTATTTTGAAACCAAGATTCAAAAAGTTGTGTAGTCATATCTTTGTGGTAGACTAAACTACAATCCTTTACATTTTTCGCTGATATTAATGGGTCTGCAACCCATCCGCGTTCAGACCCGGTATGCAGGATAATGATTCTTTTTCCTCTTGCAACAGGCGCATCTATTTTACACTGACTGGAATTATCTGTCCAATTTTTCTATGCAAAATCATGGGAGCCATACCAAGTTTGGTCTAAGTAATACATATTTCTATTTTCTTGGCGAAATGGTTTAATATTTTGCGGATACTCGCTGCCCCATGCTTGTAATTTCCTTGATTCCATAATAATTTGAAGCTTTTTTATAGTTTTATGTTTAAATCCCATACGTTTAATAGTGGCAATGTACATTTGGAGCTCCTGTTTTGCCTTCAGTTTCAAGGATGGTATTATAAACATTACTTATTACTCATGCAAGCTCATTCAGGAAGCTTATTTTGATACATAGTTTACTAGTTTTAAAATAAGAAAAAATGGATGGATTAAACGGGGAAATTTTAAATAATGAATTAAAAATAGAGAATTTAAGTTTTTTGCTTGAGTCACAACCTCTAGGTAACCTCAGCCTCTTCGTAATATGTAAATTTAGCTGAATGCGGTCGGTGCCTTAAGCCCATTTGCATGTAACTTGCAAATCCTTCTTCTACAAGTAAGAGGTACTTGCAGGTACTACAGCGGATAACGGTATAATTTGAGTAGACTATATATGAATATTGATATGCTTGCAGTGAGTTTGTATAGGTATAGGTATAATCAGAACTTCTGATTCTTATACAAATGGCCATATATTTTTTATGTACTTAATAATAACTTTACAATTAACTTGCATAAAAAATAAGTTTGTCATTAATTCATAAAAGGCATTGGCACCAATTTTAGCATTAAAAAAATAATGAATAATGAGGCAACAGGGAGAAGCGGTCAGTAGCGAGTACAAAACTTCACAAGTTTGTAAGGCGAGGAATCAGAAAGGACCTAAAAATACACAGATAAGGAATCGTAGAAAACACGGTAATATGAGCGCAGAAATGCTTGAAAAACATATAACCAAATTATGCACTATAACAGATATCAAGAAACCTGACAAAAATGAGATGCAGCCATAGTATATAGAGATACAGTCAAGAAAAAAGAATCACTAATAATATCGGAGCAGAGGATACTCCCGAAATAACACCAGAGGAAATATAATCAGCACTGAGGAAAATGAATAACCGGACGACACCAGGAAACATTGCCACCACAGAAATGCTGAAATTCGGACGCCAAAAGCTGAAAATAAAATTCGTTAATTTAAATGGACAAATGTATCAAAGAAGGAAAAATCCCAACAGATTGGCATAACGTCATAATTATAATAGTACGAAAGACAAATGACAGTGGGAAACTATCAACTATGTACAAACTACTAACAAGAATTATAACAGAAAGTAGAATCGACTACTATCAAGCAATAAAACAAGCCGGTTTCCGCGAAGGCTGCTTAACCAAGAATCGTTAGCAATCGATCAAAATGATTATCGAAAAATGAAATGACTGTAACATCAACCTATCACTAGTTTTTGTAGACTCTATAGAGCTACTCTTCACACTAAACGCAATAAACATCTGCTGGATAGACTCCAGATATACCACTTTCAAATAAGACACATACACCAAACCTACATCTGAAGCAAAACTGAACAACTTCAGAACCGAAAAATTCAGATTAGAAACAGGAGTCAGACAAGGGGTTTGCATTTTGCCAAACCGTTTAAATTGGTTTTGGAAGACATCTTGAAAAACCTGGACTGGCAAGTAAAAGGAATAAATATATGTATGGCAAGTATAAACGAACCTAGGTACGCTGATGACGTCGTAAAGATGGCCAAAGACACAACAGAATTGGTCACTATGTTATTACAATTGAACACAAAATCAAAATAAGTAGATTTGAACTTCGATTATCTTCTTCTTCTTCTTTTTTCAGACTTCTGATTTCCAATATTGGACATAGTCCTCCCCTTTTTCTTTCCATGTATCTCTTTTCTTTGCTAGTCGCCTCAATTTTCTTCCCGCTATCATTCTTATGTCATCTTCCCAGCGTTTGGTCGATCTGCCTACGCTCCTTTTTCCTACTCTGGGCTGCCAGTGAAGCACTATGCTTGTCCACCTGTCATCCGCTCGCACTATATGCCCAGCTAGATTTCTGTTCTACAATCCTCTCCGTTATGTCTTTAACCTTTGTTCTTTCCCTCAGCCACTCATTTCTTTTTCGGTCTCTTAGTGTTACCCCGACCATTCTCCGTTCCATTGATCTTTGTGTTATTGCCATTTTTATCATGATCCTGTTGGTTAAGATCATAGTCTCAATGCTATATATCAGAACGGGTAACGTATACTTGTCGAATATCTTACTTTTTAGGTACATTGGAAAGGTTTTTGATTTCAGAATGAAGGATAGTTTACTGAAAGCTGCCCAGCCTAAGGCTACTCTTCTGTTAAATTCCGCCTCTTGGTTTTCCTTCCCCATCCTTATCTTTTGTCCCAAATATACATATGAATCTACTTGTTTTATTGGTTCGTTTTCTATTGCTATATAAGATTTTTGTTCAAAATTTGTCATTATTTTTGTCTTTCTTCGATTCATATTGAAACTCACTTCATTGGATTTTTCTTGCAGTTGTTCCATCATAAGTTGTAGTTCTTGTTCCGTTTTTGCGAATATCACTATATCATCCGCATATCTTAAATGAGTGAGGTTCTTTCCTTCTTTCCGTCCACATTTATGGATATCCCGGACCAATCGAGCTTTTTGAATATATTTTTAAACTTAAGGTGAACAACTTCGGGGATAACGTGTCCCCCTGCCTTGTCACTTGCTCTATTTTAAAGGCTTCTGAGGTTTCTTTGAGTTTTATTACACTTGTTGACCGTTTATATATATATATATATATATAAAGGTATATTTTATTATGGTGGAATAGCAGGTACCAATGCGTGCGTCATCTAGGGCTTGTAAAATTTCTAACATGTCGACTGCATGAAATGCCTTCTCGTAATCGATAAAGGTCATCGCCAAAGGTAGGTTATATTCTATGCTTTTTTCTATTACTAGTTTTAGCGTTTGCAGATGATCGATAGTTCCAAAGTTTTTCCTAAACACTACTTTGTTCTAGAGGCTGATAGGTTTCCAATTTCCTCTCAAGCCTGTTAGCTTTGATTTTGATAAATAGTTTATATATATATATATATATATATATATATATATATATATATGGGAGAAGAGAATTATGGTACGGTAATTTGTAATGTTCGTTTTCTCGTTTTTTTATGTAGCAGTATGATTGTGGCTTCATTCCAATCTTCAGGTGTCTCTGCTTCTGATAGGCACTTATTAAATAACATTTTTAAGGTCTGTACTAGCAGTCGTCCTTCGGTTTTTATGTGTTTATTGATTATGTAGCATTTTCTGGTGCATTCTTATTTTTTGAGTGTTTTAGTGCGTTTATTATTTCGCCTGTTGTTATTTCCGGCATTTCTTCCGATCCTACGTTTGTAATATTGCTCTTTTTCTTCTCTGTCCATTTTTATTCATCTGTTGTGTATTTGATTTATACAAGTTAGCATAAAATTCTTTAGCTACCTCTAGGATCTCTTGTTCGTTGGTAGTATCGGTTCAATCTTGTTTTCTTAATTTAAGTACCTATACGCTTCTTGCCCATTGATAGGTTATTTTTAGGATCTTCATATTGCCGTTTTCTTCAATAAGTGTTTTCGTTAGATTTTCGTTATAATTCTTTATATCCCCCTTAATATTTCTTTTGATTGATTTGTTCAGCTCAGAATATTCTTTTTCTGTCCTTGCCGCAGATTCCTTCTAATATTCATCAGTCGTTTGGTTTCATCTGATATTTTTTCGTTTGGTTTGTTTGTGTTTATTCTTATTTTCTTTGTTGCAGTTGTTATTGTCTCTACTATTTTGTTATTTAACGTTTTTGTGAAACTTTAACAGACCTGACAAAACGACAGATCTTCGATAGAACTATTGGATGCTGAACAATAGGTATCCAAAAGCTGGTACTACAGTACTGCGTCTGGTAGAAACAACATTTCTAAGAAAGCGAGGGTAAACTACTCCTCGCCAATTTCAATTTTCAAAGTATTTAATGCCGAATAAAATACATATGTCATATACACGAATTACAAGGCAAAGACCGTTATAGGAGTTGTCTCCTCTTCGTCCCGCCGCACCACGAGTGGCGACTTCTTTATAATCTCCCCCCTCTGGTGTATTTACTCGTGTGGATAATTCGCATAGTGGTGATCGTTATTCTTTATTCCGTTTAAGTTTAATTTGTTATTTTTTGTACTAGCGTATAATAAACTGTTTTTAAAGCAATTACTTCCCATTAGTGGTTTAAGCAACCAAATTGTATAGTATTTATATAGTGTTGTTAAAATACATTTTATGTTGGCTTACTTCTTATACAAAAGGCATCTAAAACCGTTTCAGCGTAGCTATTGCATTCCAAAAACGTTAATTATTCATAAAAAGTTTGACTTAATATACAATATTGTGTTCAGTTGTATTAAAAAACGAATATTGTCTAATTTGAATACCGAAATGTAATAAAATTCTTGACAAAAAAAGGGAACGGGTCAAAAACTGTCTCTGACAGGATGACGACGGTCTACGGAGAAGAAGCTCCGTCTTATTACAACAATTACGTTGTGGACGGGAATCCATTAAAGATGACTTGAGATCGGGCAGCCCTTCTGGTGCGACTAATGAAGAAACGTGCCAGCATGTTGTGGCTATGGTGCTGGAGGATCGATGTTTGAAAGTTGTAACCATATTTTCAAAATTAGGAATTGCTGAGAGAAGCGTCATTACCATTTTTCACGATAAGTTAGACTTGAGTAAGGTGTCAGCGCAGTGGATCCCAAGGCTCCTGACTCCGGAACAAAAATTTCACACCAACATTTGTCCACTTTAGAGAAGAATTCACAGTTTCTATCACGAATAGTGACTGGTATCGAAACTTGGGTTTATTACTGGGATCCTGAGCCGAAACAAGAATCCATGCAATGGGTCCATACGGGTTCCCCACCTCCCAAGATATGCCGAATCCAACCTTCTGCTGGAAAGTTAACGGCCAAAATTTTCTGCGACATAGACGGAATTTTGGTGATCGAATATATGTCAATCGAAATTATACTTATTGGAGAAACTTCAGCCAATAATCTAAAAAATCTAAGAAATGCCATTTGTGAAAAACGCTTATATTTGCGTCAGAAAAGCTACTTGATTTTGCATGACAATGTACGAGTCCACAACGCTGAAAGGTCCTGCCTGTTTTAGAGGAATGTGAAATTCGGGAGGTTGATCACCCACCTTACAGCCCAGACATTGCACCATCTGATTTTTATCTGTTTAGAAAACTGAAGAAATATTTAATAGGACGAAGATTTTACTCGACGAACTGAAAAAGTCCGTCGATGACTACTTCGCTAGTCAGCCGAAGGAATGTTTCTCTGAAGGTATAAACCAACTTCCGGACAGATGGCCCAAGTGCGGTGATATAGATGGATGTTATATTGAAAAATAAAATTATTAACATTTTTTGATCTCTTTTGCTTCATCGCTAGGTAGATAAGTTTGTGAGTTCCCCTCGTACTAATCAATGTTTTGGCATTGCTATCATTAAAAAACAGATACATTTCGACACTGGGATTACGTACTTATGTTCCTATAAAATGGTAGATTATAAATAAAAAATTCCATTAAATCAAGTTTAAATATATCATAATCATTAGCACATTTTTCACGATTTTGGCAATTTCTTTATAAGAAGTTCTTGTATATATTTTTTAGTAATTTAAAAAACAGTGTGTAAAAGATCTCATATTAATGTAAGTACAATGATAATTAGTAAATGTTTATTAAAGATAATTTTAATGCATTTAGACGCACTTTAATTATGATGAACTCGTATCACCTTTTATTTTTTTACGGCTACGCCCAAATAAAACTTGAAATACTCCAGAGCACATATTTCTATTTAGCGCAAATTTAATGTTCCCTTAGAGGAAGCCAATTTATTTTACTGAGATATTTATACACATTTTCATTGCTATAAAAAAATACGCAAAAAGATGTTCGTTTATTCCATAAAATTTAAAAAACCTTTATAAAGGGATATAGGGATTACATTCTCGAGATCCATTTTCTATTATGACGGTGCGTTATAAAAACAAATTTAATAACACCATCACCATAAAAGGAAGTGAAAGTGAGTCATTAATAAGACCATCAGCTTTAAATAATCCGGGATCGTGATAACAATGGGGTAAAGAATTCCGTGATAAGGGGATGTGCTACCGTGCGCACCGAAAGGTTTCATTATGGCCATCGGAAATAACACGGTCGTTGAGAGTCAGTTTGCATTGGCAGGATAGGTGGATGCAGGGCCGAAATCAGACTTACGTTTCGTGAAAGAACTCTTTCTTTGAATATTTTTGAGTTAACGAATTTACAATAATTTTAATCAATATCAAATGACAAACGTAAACACTTTGTATATTAGTGAATCTATTGCAGAGATGTTCGTAACACCTGCGGCTTGTGAAACTCGCCGATATTCACAACACGATGACTGCTGTAGGGATATTGGCAACTATGTGTTTTGTGGTTCAGAATATCCACCATCACCAACTACATATAATAATTAGCTTTGTTAAGTGCAGCTTTGAGGTATGTATGTATATACATGTTCAATGCATCTCCCGAATATGCACTTTCAGTTACAGAAGTGCTATTATTCTAAGGCCAGCAACATCATTTGTATCTGTAATTTATAGCTGTTGTTGTTTGTTCTACCATACTTATAGGTATGTTAAAGAGAAAATGTTTCTTGGGAAACAATTCAACTGCCCAATTTAGTTAATTGTCCAAAAACTTTATACATAATTTACAAAGACGTAAGACGTCTGCATAATTAAGTATGTGTCAATACAGTTTGTATACATTTTAACAGCTGATAAGTAACATAATTTTCTCTACTTTTCAGGTTTAACCGCTTTGAAATAATGGGTGATGCCAGACTAAGCTCTGAACAAAGGAAACTTATCGTAAAGTGCTACTGGAAGTTTCAAAACGCATTAAAGTGCAAAGGCAGTTTAGGAGAGAGTTGAAATTGATTTACCTATGCGACTTACCATCACTCGAATTAGAGATAAGTTGAAGCAAATAGAATCCTCAATGATTACAAGAATCGGAAGACCGCGGATATGGACAAGCCTTACAAAACAAGTAAGGTTGAAGCTGGTATGACCAGAATTCAAGAATTCAAATAAATGGGACGAAGAGTTTCAGTAGAACACCCTCTGCAATCACCAGACCTCACCCCCTAAAGTTTTAATCGGTATACATAAAAGATATTAGGTATTTTTAGGATTTTAGGGTACAAAATCGGCAAAAGTAGACGAATTGAAGGTAGCAATTGAACGACAATGTGCACTAATGCCGAACGAATACATTCTTGATATTTGCGAAACCATTGTTTGGCGTTGCTAGCAGTGCGTGGACCAGAACGGCTGTCAGTTTGAAAATAAGCGTTGACAAAAGAATTATTCGTGTCTGTAAATTTTCTTTAGTTTTGGGATGCACTGTATATAAGTGTGTGATGGTAGCTCAGTTGGTAGAGCGCTCGCTTTCTGAGGAAAGCGCCGATTCTGGCTTGGGTTCCAAACTTTAGTAGTACTATGCAGATTTATAAAATTCTTGTGTGCAACCCACCACATACAGTTTCCCAATTCAGCTTGCAATAGTGGGATATAAATGCAAAAAACCTTCTCTGAAACTTCTGTAGTTCGGGATTTGACTTTAAACTGTAAATTCCCCGTGTTTCTACCTTAGCGCTAAGGACAAACACATGGCAGAAAGAGGCCGATGCGCAGCAGTGGGACAAAGAGGCTGTCAACGATGAAATGATGACCGTATATTAATAAACACTGACTTTCTAATTATTCAGTCTGTAGCTATACATTTTTTTGGGATAAACGTATTGATCAAGTCTTTGAGCAGTGGCAAAAAGGGATAACAACACATTTCACAATTCCATATGGACGTCATCATCGTTGCTGACGATTGGGCAATTATAGAAATAAGGAAAATAATCTGCAATACACTACGGTACACACACTGCATATCATCTCCAAACCAGATAACTTATAAATATCTAACGCGAAAACAAAATTGCTAGCCTTTAAGAAAACCATTAAGAGCCAAGATAATTATCAGAAACAAAAATGTATCACAAGGTAACTGTTTTAGATATTTGGGTCTTGACGTACGCGCAGATTACAAAGATGTATATAATAAGATAAATAAATTCAGATATACGGACGGACCCATTGCGCGACACTTGTAGGCAACCAGCAGAAACACAGGTAATTGTAGCAGGTAAGTTGTCGCTGTCTTACTGCATGAATCAGAAAATTGTGCTCTCGTCGAAATAGGAAGAGTAGTAGGTTATACATGGTTTGATCATACAGGAAGCGAAGAGATACAACAAGAATTAAAATATTGAACCTAAATGTAAAAATTGATCAATAGAGGAATAATTGCATGAAACATTTATCTAGAATGGACGATCGTCATATGCCTCAATAAGTTCAGCATAAAAAAAACCAGATGACGGCCCAGGATACACGAGGCTGATTAATTTCCATGAGACCAGAACGAATCTGATAAGTTTAGAACCTGGAAGGTGATGATGATATTATGAACCTTTATAGTGTAATGACCTAACAAAACTGGTCTATGACTATATGATCGCTTAAAAGGTATAATAGTAAATTGGTAATATACAGTACATCAATGGTCCTCAACCTTTTAAAACTCTTGATATACTTTCACATATCAATTTCTTTGCCGGTTCATCAGAGATTTAAAATTTAAACTAATACATTGGACTATCACATTTTTGCTACAGATCTAGTTTATTAAATTTTAAGCAGTATAACAGTAGGTAAATGTTTAAAGAAATTCTCTAGGATGAGAAGAGTATGAAAGAATAACCTTAAAAGTACGTAAGAAGAGTGAACAGAACCGTGTAGTTGTTTAGTGACCCATTCAGAGTAGCCTAGTGACACTAATTGCATAGATCGAGAAGCCGACTGTATCAGGAGATGAGAGGGTAGTTTATTTAACATGGTCGATCATTTAAATTTATAAGCATTCCTCAAGTGACGGTTGAAGACTAGGAAAAGGAACACAAGAACTAGAAGTCAAAAACGATTAGTACTAGTGTGATCGATGTATGGATAAGTAAATCAAAATATTCAATTAATACGTACTGCTCTTAACGACATATGGAACAGAAACTTGGGTATTTACGAACGCAGTTGTGAAACAAATGAGAGCAACGAGAAGAACTACGGAGCAAAAATAGTCGAAGCAACGCCAGTAGAAAGACTAATATATAGATGCGAATAGTATTGACTATAGTTATATGAGTAACAAAAAAAGTATAGGAACATATAGCTTCAATTAAAGCCTAATAGTGTATACAAATTCTGGACACTGGGGAAGAAGACTAGGAAAGGTCAATAAGTTTATCGGTAGATGAAATAAGACAGACAGTAGGAACTAAATGAGAAACGTTGCTTAAAGTCGGGGAAAAATAAAAGAAAAGGTATACGAACAGAAAGAGGCTAGAAGAAGAAGAAAAGTTGAATTTTTTGTACATTTCACCTACATCATTCATAGGGCTGGTTATACCATCCACCAGCCCATTTTTTTTTCAGCCCTCTTCCATCTAGTCTTGGACGTAGGCCATGCCATGGTCGGATGATCTAAAGAAGGTAGTCGGTTTTGGTTGGATCCAGAAAACAGCAAACAGGGACACGTGGAGAAGAAGTGGGGAGATCTATGTCATAACATTTATTATGGGATCCCAGACATAGTAGTCCATATATATATATATAAGATTTGGATCTTCCAGAACCTCTTGGACGTGCTCAAGGTCTGTTTGCTTTTCATACAGAAATGTTGTATATTGTAGTGGAAGTGTTTCTTCTAATCCAGTTACTCGAATTAGCACATTCTCAAAAGCTATAAAATGTAAATATTCATATGTTGATCATAGTGAATTTCCCTTTCAGACGTATTGTGTCGCTGTAAGAACTTTGCAAATCTCAAGAAGATACTTAGAATAAGTGTTTTTCCCCTGCATGCCACCTTACGATATAGTTAGTATCGATTGATACCCGGTGCATACTCGTAAATATATCGATGTGGGATATTGAGTGGTCATAAAAGAAGAATAAAGGGTTTGGTTGGCAAAATTTGAGTTTTGCTTAAAAAATATCCATTCTTATTTTGATATTACAAATAAGAGAGTGGTTTCACATTTCCGGTATGTAAATAAATGAAAGAAGAAATAGACACGACACGCAATAATAAACTCTCATAGGAAGAAAATAATTCAATGGAAGTCTAATTCTGTTGTAGGAAACCAATGGCGGGATTTTGTACTAATTGCAATAGTTATTGCAATAAAACTTATTTAACAAAATGCGATTTCATAATTAAATTTGGTTGATTCCAAAAAGAAATGTGAGTTAAATGAACTGTACGAAAATTGTCAACAGAATTTGGTGTGCAGATAGCGTAAATTGTGACCTCAGAAGATTAATTTAGATTAGGTTACATTTTAAAGAAACCTGGTAGCAGACCACTTACTTTAGCTTAAAAGAATAATGCGGGGAAGTACTTATCTCAACTAAAGATTTCAAATAATGCAAAGCAGCTAGAAGTTAAATGTTACAAAACGTTGAAAATACCAGCAATTCATAAATAGAACAGAATGCCGGTTCTTGGGATTATTATTGCAGAAAATATTAGAACAAGCATTTACGACGCTGTATATTTCAGAATGAAAATGTAAGTTAAAAAAAACTAACGATTTTACGTGAATCGTGTGGTCAAGGAAATAACTGTCTGTATTGCACAGCCTCCCCCCCCCCGCCCCAAGTGTAATATTTGAATTCTATTGCTGAATGATTATTGTTTAAGATAATCCCCATTCCACATAATTCTCAA